>PVJS01017329.1:14487-36505 GCA_004027185.1 Glis glis
CACACACACACACACACACACACACACACACACACAGAGCAATATTCAGTTTCTAATTTTGATAAAATCTGACCCATTGTTTTCTTTTATGGATCATGCTTTTGCTGTCTTATCTACAAATGTATGCGCAACCCCAAGTTCATGCAGATTTTCTCCTATGTTTTATTTTAGAGGTTGTCATGTTTTACAGTTAGCTCTAGGATCCATTTTCATGTGAGATGAACTGTGTGTTGAGTATCGGAATTTTTTGCATGTGTCGACTTTCATTTCTTGTGACATTTGTTCCAGCACCATTTGCTTGACTCTCTTTTCTCCACTGACTTGCTTTTGTGTCACTGTCAACAACCAGATGCTGTATTTGTCTGGCTCTATTTCTCAGCTCTCTATTCTGTTCCACTGATATATGTGTCTATGCTTTCACTGGTCCCATGCTGTCTAGATTACCATGGATTCTAATAAGTCTTGAAGTAGGAAGCATCTCCCCACTTTTTCAGGAATATTCTAGTTCTAAATATCTAGTTTTAAATATTCTAGTTCTTTTAGCATTCCCATATGAAGTTTAGAGATCAGCCTACCAATATAGATGAAAACTAGAAAATTTGGTGGAAATTTGGGATTGTGTTGAATCTATAGATTAAATTGGGGAGAATTGATATCTAAATGATGTTTGATTTTCCAATCCATGTACATGGTATATGTTTTCATTTGCTTAAATCTTTCTTGATTTTTAATGAGTATTTTATACTTTTCAGGATAGAGATGCTGTAAATATTTTGTTAGCTGTTTCCTTTAAACTTAATGTGAATTTTCTGCAGGCAATATATAGTTGTTTTTTTTCCTGGATTTTTATCCAACCTGAAATATCATTATGTTTTATTGAGGTATTGAGGTCATTTACATTCTATGTAATTATTAGTATCTTTGCCTTTAATCTCCCACTGTTCCATTTGTTTATTTTTCCCTACTTTATGTTTTCTGCCTTTTTGCAGGGTTAATGGTTTTTAGTGTTCTGTTTTATTTCCTTTAATATATTCTAATTTATTTCTTCATCACCATTTTATTCTTTATACCCTACACATGTCCCCTCTCACTTTGAATGAGTCCACCCCCCATTATGTGTTATTATTGATACATCTATCACTTCTACCTATGTTATAAACCATATCTTTCAATATTATAATTTCTTGCTTTACACTGTCATTGGTTTCTTTAAAGAAGTATAAAAATTAAAAATTGCATTTATCAATTTTGCTTTATATATTTTGAGCTAATTTGAAGGACATTAAAATGCCAATTAAACTCAATTTATCTTTTAAATCAATTGAAACTTTATCATTATGACATATTGATCTTTATCTCCAGTAATGTTTTTTTCCCCTTTGTCTACTATTTCTGATAATTTTATAGCTATACAACTGAGAAGAGAGAAATTCATTAAGGATAAAATTGTTAAACAACAAAGAAACAAAACTTAAAGATAAGGAAAATTCTTGGCCTGCCCATATTCCAAAAAGAGGGAGAGAGGGAGAGAGAGAGAGAGAATATATTTAGAACAGAATGACAAGGGTATGGTAGATTGACTACTTGATAAGGAGGTGTGTGTGTGTGTGTGTGTGTGTGTGTGTATACCAAAGACATAATCAACCCTCTCAGCAAAGCCAGGAATAGAAAAGGGTTTATACCAGCATAAATCCTGCCATTGGGACTAAAGGAAACAGAAAATGAGACAAAATAAAGGAAGACCATCAGATTCATCAGATTTCTTAGACCCTAGAAAACTAGACCATAGTTATTAGGCTGTAAACATAAATACTCTTCCATACTATGGAAGAAAGTCCCTCAAAGTGGGGTCTTTTCATTCCATTTCATCTCTGGCACTGAGATAAATTCATTCTGAGTGTAAATCCTGATGATTTAAATATCTGTGCCACAAATATATCAAAGTCAACTACTATGCTGAGCACGAGAAGGAGGGAAGGGAGAAGGAATGGGGGTGGGAATTGGTGGAGGGCTAATTGACTGATGTGTGCATATATACTTCTACCACCCTGAAACCCATCAAGATCTATGATCACAATGATCACAATGCACCAATTAAAACAAATATCTGATGATTCAGAGATCATCAGAGCTGCCACTCCCACTGTAGGCCCATGGTGCACAGGACCCTGGGTGGGAGTGTCTTCATCGTGTTCTCAAAAGGTAGGACCAATTCCCCAGCAGAGCCCTGGGGGTGGGGCTTTCCAGAGCCACAGGGGTGCAACCCCCATCTCATAGAACCACAATTATAGCCGGGTGTGGTGGTGCACGCTTGTAATCCCAGTACTTTGGGAGGCGGAGACTGGAGGATCCGGGTTTGCAGCCAGCCTCAGCTCTCTCTCTCTCTCTCTCTCTCTCTCCCTCCGCAACTTCATGAGATCCGGTTTCAAAATAAAGTATAAAAAATAGGGCCAGGGGCGTAGCGCGGAGGTAGAACGCCCCTGCGTTCAATCCCCGGTACCACAAAAAAAAAAAAAGAACCACAATTATGACCCATGCTAGACAGAGTCATGGTGGTAGAAACACTGCCCCAGTGGGTCCTGTGGGTGAGACTGCTCTGTCCTGGTGGGTCCAGATGGCACCTCTCAAGCTCAAGAAGAATACTCTCATGCTTTAAGATCTCATAGTTTGTCTTGCTAGGTTTTACACTTACTTGGTAACTGCCATCCCTTCCTCCATTTCTGTTTCTCCATTTTAGGATGGGATTGTCTATCCTATGTCTGTTCCACTGTTGTGTTTTGTGTGTGGATATGTGTGTAGTGCTGGCCAATGAATCCAGGGCCTCATGCATTCTAGGAATATTCTACCATTGAGCTACACCCACTAGTCTCCTCTTTGCCCCTTTTCTGAGGTGGAGGCAGAAGCTAGTCTCAAACTCTGGGATCAGGTGGTCCTTCCACTTTAGCCCCATAGTAACTATATGCATGCACTAACCAGCACACCTGTCCCACTGCTGTATTTTGGAAGCATATAACTGGTTTTGTGTCACAGGTTCAAAGCTGTGGAGGAATTTGCCTCTGGATAAATTATTCTTTGAGTCTCACCCATATCTCATCTAGATGATATATGCATGAGACTTTGATGCTGGAATGATTTAAGAATTTTGAAGTTGTTGGGTGGAATAAATGCACTTTGAATGCAAGAAAGACATGAATTTTGGGGGAGATCTGGGTTGGAATTTTGTGGACCGAATATCTGCATCCCCTCAAAATTCATATCATGTATTGAAAGCCTAACCCTCGAGAGTGATGTTACCTGGAGATGAGGTTTTCAAGAGACAAATTAGGGTTATATTAGGTAATGAGAGAGGCCCTCATAAAAAAAATTAGTGTCCTTATAATAAGAGCAGGAGATATGAGGTGTCTCCTTCCCTCCTTCTCTTTCTCTCTTGTCTACCATATGAGGTACAACAAGAAGATGTCCATCTACAAACCAAGAGGAGTGCCCTCAGTAGACACTAGATCTTCCAGTGCCTTAGTCTTGAACTTTTCAGCCTTCAAAATGTTTGTTCATTAAGCTACCCAGTCTGTGGTAATTTGTTATAGTAGCCCAAACCAACCAAGACAACCAGAAAACTGTTCATTATATTGTAGCTCTCTAGTACATTAAAAAGAATGGTGTCCTTTTTTTTATAATTTTCCATAGCAAGACACTGATCTACCATGCTTGATAGCAGTACTGTTTTAATCTTAAATTGGTCCTGCAACCTTGGCTTTCTGACTCTCTTTCAGCAACATGTGGAAGGCAGTACAGGGGGAAAAGACAGTAGCAGGAGTGATAAGGTAGAATAGAAGAAATAAAATTTTAGGTAGAAAGGAGACAGGAAGGGAAGGAGAATACAATTAAAAATCTAATCTAAAGTCCTAAGCTTGCCTTGCAGTCTTGCCTAGGACATGCCTGAAGAGGCAAAGACCCATATCTTTAAGAACACAATGGGCTAGCATCACATCTGACTTTCCTGAGGAGATTAGTTTTGGAAGAGAAAGAACTTCACCTTCCACCAGAACTCCAAAAGATCACACCTGTTATTAAAAAGCCTTACACTCAGCTGACCACCCACTGGCCATCAGTCTCTCTGCTCGTCTCTGCTCCCGGAAGACCTGTCCGGAGGGAATCCACATCTTCTGCCCGTGGAAAAACTTCAAAAAAGGAGGCATTTTTCCGCCATGTACCTCTAAACAAACCCCCTCCCTATTTCCAGTGCCTATATTAAAGAGACTGTAAGAATTCGGGGCTGCTGCTCTCACATCTTGAGGTGACCCGCATTTCCCTGAACATGTATCTCCCTTTTCCTTGAATTAAACCTCTGTCTTTCTTCTGACTGGTGCGTGTGGAAATTCTTTTCTACACAGACCCAAGGACCCGAGGGGCCCTGAGGTGAGTTTCCCCTTCTCAGGCCAGGGAACTCCTTAGGACTCTCCACGGAGCTATCGAGCTCACTCTGACAGGAGAAGGCCTTTTGTAAAGGGTGGGAGCTGAACAATATTATAACCAATTTCATCAAGAACCTTCAAGCATTCCTGGATTCTTTAGACAAAATCCATTAGCCTTCTAAATCTCGATATTATTTATTGGGAGTTAGACAATCTCCAGTTCAAGCTTAACGCAGAAGGAGAAACTTTCACAGTTTTCTTAGCATCAAAAGCAATATAAATATAATTCTCTTTAAATCCCATCATTCTTGTAGTAAAATCCCTAGAGAATTTCATTTTGTGATCCTGTTCAGAAATGTTGGCTTTCTCTTGGCCCTGTATAACACTTTAGGTAAACTGGAGTCATGTGACTTTAAAAAGTAAGTTAAATGAAGTTTTAAAATCCTTGACTCTAAGTCTTATCTTGGGAATGCTGCAGATAACAAGACAATTATTCAGAGCAATAAAAGGACAAAAACAAGCGATTATGCAGATGTTTGGCCATTCAAAGCCATCTAGGCTTAAGATAACATTGCCTCCCTAGCAGTGAAGGAAGGGGAGAAATTTTGAAGTGTTTTGTCCCTTCCCTGCTAACTCTATTTTAATGTTAGAACACTGTGTGATGAATATGATACCTCAGGGAGGTTTTTATCCTAACAATTCTCTATTTTTGTAATAACAAGCTCCAGGATTCTCATTGCTAAGTTTGGCTCACAGTGGTCTGTGGACCACCCAGCAGGTCCAGCATCTGCACAGAGCAGAAGAAAGTTGAGATATGCACATACAAAGACCCAGAGAACACTTTATGCAAAGGGTGCACTTGGAATGAAGAGACAAGCTTCCAACAAGACTCAAAACCGCTACTTTCCTCTGTGGAGCAGATAATCAACTTTCTGATTGTGAAGTTTTGTACGATTTTGTTTTGTTTTTGTTTTGGCTGTCTACCTTCTAAATGCATTTCTAGTTGAAGTCTTAGGAGGAGGTAGTGTCCTGACTCTTTATGGAGGCCAAAACTTTCTTCCTTTCCTCTCTGGAAGCCCATGCAAGACAGGCGACTCTTAGAGGAAAACGTGCGTTTCTTGCTTGTCCTATTCCAGTGACAAAAACTGCCACTGGAAGTCTCTGCCTCCTCACATCCTATCTTCCCTCCCTCACTCCACGCTCAAACAAGAAGCACAGTGCATCTGATTGATGAGTTTGAAAGCAGAACTTAGACATGGTTGGTTGAATCCATTTTTCTCTTTCTTTGGCATCTAAATGTTTGCAGAAACTCTACCACATAGCCTCTTCTACCCGAATGGGCAGGAGACTGAGGGAGAAGATATAGGCTATACATGCCTACCTGTGTCTGCGTTGGGTAGTTAAGTCTGACTGGTTCAGGGGCAAAATATTAGCAGTGCCATTTAGCTTCATATCCAAAACCAGTTTTATCAGTGGTAAAGAAAAACACTTTGATCTGTAGCTGCCTAGTTCTTGAGTTTTATTCTTCATTGATTTCAAAATCCTGGAGGTGAAAAACATATATATTGTTTATGGGTTTCCAAAGAACCCAATATGTTAATTCAAAGGACTTTGACATTTTAAAAGTAATAAGTCAAACTGGGGATCAAAATAACAACTGGAAAGTGAAGTTAGTCTCATAGCTTGGCAAGAGTTGAAGACATTACACCCTTGTCTTGAACACACAGGTCTAACGTGGGGGGAACCAACCTAGACAGTCCTCTGTAGACTGTGTCCAGAGGAAAGTGACCAATGTTATACAGACAGGGCTGACCCTACGAAATGCAGACCTCTTGGACCTTAGCAAATCTGGCCCATGCCTGCCATTGTGTACATGTGGATGTAACTTGACTTTGATTTACTGCAGACAGGGCTAAGGCAAGGATTAAATCACTTTAGAAGTTGGTAGGTAGAAAATATCTGGTGGTTATGATTTCTCAATAAGGACTTTAAGTTGCTGATTGAGCTGCGAACTAGGGGGTTTCATTCTAGCACAACGAAAAAATACTGTATCATCCACACTAAATTCCATTCTCTTCTAGGTGTTCTAAATAGTTTTTAAGATCAAGAGAAATTTCTCTCTGTGGAAGGGTTAATCTCTGTCTCAGAGTTGTTTCCCTAGTGTATCCATCAGCATTCTTGCCACTATAATCTAAAGAACTGACCATGTAACTTAGAGGAAATAATATTTTCTTATGGTTTCAGGTTCAGTCCATGTGAGGCCAGGGACCGCAGCTCTCAGGGCACGGTGACAGGAAGTGGAGAAAGGGAGAGCATATGGACCGTGCTCACATCATGGAGGCCGGAAGCAAGGGACTGAGCTGGGGGAGGAGGAACCATATATATAATCTCCAAGGTCATACCCCCAGGGACCGCCTCCTCCAGTCACACCCTACCGGTCTACTGGATATCACCCAGGTAAATCCATTACAGTGGAGTTATCCACTTCTGGGATTACAACCCTCACAACTCAATTATATCAATCCTGAATATTAATAAATGAGCTCTTTAGGGGACATTTTGCATCTAACTATAACACCTAGAGAACCCAGCGTTTGTCAAATTACCTGTACTTCTCTTGCTAAGGTAGACTGTCATAGTCAATTTTCTGTTGCTCTGATAAAATACCAGAGGCTGGTAGCTTTATACAGAAAAGAAGTTCACTTAGCTCATAGTTTCTGGAGGTCCGAGAGCGTGGGGCCAACATCCTCTTGGTGAGGGCCTCTTGGTGATAGCATGCTGTGATGGGAAGACACGCATGAGGAGTCAGCAGGACATTCAGAAGAAATGAAACACCAGGGGTCACCTTGCTTTATAACCACCTGCTCTTAGTAATTCATCCAGTTCCGGAGAGTCAACTCATGCAAACCAATTCAATCTCAAGAGACCTAACCCAGTCTCTCCAGAATGATATTAATCCATCCATGAGGGTAGAACTTATCTCTTCAAGGTCCCACTACCTCTCAACACCATTACAATGTGAATCAAATTCAGCATGAGTTTTTTTGAGGGAATCACCCATTCTCCAAACCATAGCACAGATCCATCCCCACCAGAAAATGATGTGGGAGACATATGTTAGTAAGAAATATGTTGAGAATTGCAATTCCAGGCAAGATCAAGAAAACACATTCCACCCTGTTTTTCCTATTTGAATATAAATACAAACACTGGACAGAATGCATGGGACAACTATCAGAAGACTCTGGATAATAAATGGTAGCAGGTAGATTGGAATGGAGAACTGGCCTCAGATTCATAAGTGTACACTGGGTATGAACAGAAAGAGCTCTTACCTTTTCTTCTTCGCCTGAGGAGGACAAAGGAGGATGCTTGAGGAGTCTCTGCTTTTTTCTTTCTGCCTTGATTCTTTCCCTCAGCCGCCAGGTAATTCTCCTCTAGCTCTTCTGAGTAGTATTTAAGGTCAAGAGAGACTTCTCAAGAGCTAATTAGCAGAGAAAGTAGCAGAAGTGGAAACCCAGTAGCACTGTCCAAGAGGGAAATTTTGCTGCCTGCCGTCCCGATAGTCCCAAGAGTGAGCACAAATCTCCACTGCATTTTTTTTTCTCATCCTCTAATCTGCTGCTACTTGGCTCCAGATGTAGACATCATAGTTGCAGGAAGGCAATGAAAGCTCCAGCCTTTAACCAGAGAATTGGAGAGGGAAGCCTCAGGGAGCCGGAAAGATTCCAAGAAATTTCAGAAATCAAAGAGCTCAAGTGAGCACCTCATAAGGTCACTATTGGGCTCGATGAAACCAAGAGCTTGTTCTTGAAAACGTCAATAAAATTGATACATCAGGCTAGTCTGACAAAGAGAAAAGCAGAGAAGACTCAAACTACCAGCATCAGGAATGAAGGAGGGGATATAACTTTAGGTCCTAGAGACCTTAAATGGATAATAAGGGGATATTATGAACATTTTTGTATACATAAATTTGACAACTTACTTGAAAACACAAGCTACAAAAACTCAATTACCTATTTTTTTTTTTTTTGCGGTAATGGGGATTGAACCCAGGGGCATTCTACCTCCGAGCTACACCCCCAGCCCTTTTTTTATTTTTTATTTGGGCACAGGGTCTCACTAAGTTACAGAGGGCCTCACTAAGTAGCTGAGGCTGGCTGCGAACCCGGATCCTCCAGTCTTAGCCTCCCAAGTACTGGGATTACAAGCGTGTGCCACCACGCCTGGCTGGATGTTGTCTATTATTAATCCTGCTTAACATGATACTGGAAGTCTGAGGCAGTGTAATAAAGCAAGGAAAATGCATAAAAATTGGAAAGGAAGGAATAAAACTTTCCTTATTGGTAGTTGACATGATCATCTATGTAGAATATCCCGAGGAATCTTCAAAAAATACCTCCTAGAATTAATAAGTTTAGCAAAGTCATAAAATTCAAGATGCAAAATTCAATCACATTTCTATATCCTAGCAGTGATTGAAAAAAATGTTAAAAAACCTTCCTTCCTTCCTCCCTCCTTCCTTTTTTGTACTGGGGATTGAACCAAGGGGCATTCTACCTCCAAGCTACACTTCACACTCCCAGCCCTTTTAAATTTTTTATTTTGAAACAGGGTCTTGCTAAGTTACTGAGGGTCTTGTTAAGTTGTCTAGGCTGGCCATGAACCTTCAATCCTCCTGTCTCAGCCTCCCAAGTACTAGGATTACAGGTGTGTGCTACCATGCTCAGCAAAAAATATTATTTTAATAGCTCCTAAATTAAGTATTTATTTATTTATTTATTTATTTATTTATTTATTTATTTATTGTGGTACTGGGGATTGAACCCAGGGGCATTCTACCTCTGAGCTACAACTCCAGCCCTATTTTTATTCTTTATTTTGAAACAGGGGCTCACTAAGTAGCTGAGGCTGGCTGCAAACCCAGATCCTCTGGTCTCAGTCTCCCAAGTATTGGGATTACAAGCGTGTGCCACCATGCCCAGTTTAAATATTTAGATATGTTGAACACTACAGTAACCCTATCAACAAAACAAAGAGGATCTATGTAAATGGAGATGTACACTTCCCATATGACCCAGAAGTTCCACTTCTAGGTATTTGCCTTAGAGAAATAAAATGTATATTTACACAAAAACCTATAATCTGGTGTTGACAGCAGGCATATTAATAATCACCCAAGTTGGAAACAACCCAAAACATCTTCAGTGGCTTATGTATAAAATACACTGTGATATATCCATACAACGGATGATTACTTAGCAATAAAGTAAGGAGCTATTGATATATGCAAAGCTATTGATATACTTCTGAGTAAAAGAAGCCAGTCTCACCAGGCGTGGTGGTGCACACCTGTCATCCCAGTACTTGGGAGGCTGAGACAGGAGGATCACTTATTCAAGGCCAGCCTCAGCAACCTGGTGAGACTCTGAATCAGCAAGCTAGTGAGACCCTGGAGTTGTAGTTTGGAGGTAGAATTCCCCTGTGTTCAATCCCCAGTACCAAAAAAAAAAAAAGTTACATGTGGTATATTTTCATTTATATGACATTCTGGCAAAGACAAAATTATAGCAACAGAGAACAAGTCCTTGCTTGCTTGGGGGAAATTGTCACAGTGGAGGAGATGACAGAGGGTTCTGTGAGGGAAATTCTGTTTACCTTGTTTGTGGTGGTGGTGGTCCCACAAATCTATAGATTTAAAAAATACATAAAATGTATAAGCTTTTCTATTTTTAAAAAAAGTTTATTCCATGTTAATTTAAGAGCACACATGCAAAAACACCCAGGAACGAAAGCAAAGATAAAGAAGAAATGCAGGTGCTTGTATTCATTAAACCAAGCTCACCCTATGGATGTCAGAGGGGGGAAAACTAACTTTAGAAACATGTTAACTTGTTAGACACGAGGCTGAGCTTTAAGAGCTGATGGAGAGCAGATGGGAAAAAATCTCTTCATTTTTGCAAGACAAAGCAAAGCTACTCAGGACCTGGAATGTTCTTTTATTCATCTTATTTTTCTTGAGGCAACCAAAGAAAGAGGAATGGCATTCACTAGGCCCCCAGTGGTGTAGCCTTCAGACACATCGACTTCAGCTTAAATTAAAGATTCCATTGAGAGGGAGATTCTGCAGTTGGGGAAAAAAATGTGGGAGCAAGGGCAGACCTTTCTGAAGAGGCAAGTTTATTTATCTCAAGCAATTCCATATTATGAGGTACCAACAATGGCCAGCGTAGCCCAGGATAGCAAAAAGAAATCGCTGCTCATACGAAACTACCAGACAAAAGCGATGCTAATTTCCTTACTGAGATACTTAGAGTTTTAGAGAACAAATTGAAATCAAATGGTTTTGAATAGAAATCTGGAGGAGAACACCGGTTTCACTGTTTTGGCCATGTGGTTGCCAAAGCCAGTGTTTAAATTTTACAAGACGCCTTAAAGATATGTAGGAGGAACATGGCTTGAGAGCCAATGTACAAAGCCAGGCCTGTGGTGAATCATATTCTATCATACCGGGGATTTTTGCAGAAAGGGTAGATTTTAGGTACTCTTGCCACAACAATACAAAGGGAACTCTGTGAGATGACAGATATGTTAATTTTCCTGGCTATAGTAGCCATTTCACTAGGTATATGGCTGTCAAAACATCATGTTGTATCTTTTAAGCATATACAATAAGAAAGAGAAGCCTGGGGTGTATTAAATGCTACCGTCAGAGATGGTAGACAATAAACATCAGGACTCTATTCCCAGGTGTGTCAAAATATAGTATAATAACTAACTTTCTAAAGGGATATCTTTGCCCTGTTGGGTATTCACAGAACATGGGCTCAGGAAAATTGTCATAGATGGAAAGAGATTATGGTAAAATGAGATCAAAAGAGATTTATACTAACTCCTTTCCTTTCTCCATCAACAACCTAGTCTCTTCCCTGCCTTTTCTTTGTTCTTTTGTAACACTAGTGTGCTAGACTACTGGGGATCACTTGTATGTTCTAATCTTTGGGGGCAGGACTAATACTTAATACTAATATTAATCTTGAGTTGTTAATCTAGGGTTGTTAATGATTGAATTTTTTATTTTTGTGATAATGGGGATTGAACCCAGGGGCATTCAGCCTCTGAGCTATACCCCCAGGCCTTTTTAGTTTTTGTTTTTTTTGAAACAAGGTCTCAATAGGTTGCTGAGAATCTCATTCTATTGCTGAGGCTGTCTTGAACTACCATCCTCCTGTCTCAGCCTCCCAAGTACTGGGATTACAGGCATGCCCCACCACATTCGTCTTAATGATTGAATTCTTTAAGTGTTGGTGAGGATGTAGAAGACTTGGAACTCATATTCTGCTGGAGGGATATAAAACAAAGCAAACATTTTAGGCAGTTCCATAAAAATGTAAACATTCCCAGCCGGCTGTGGTGGCACATGTCTGTAATCCCAGTACTTGGGAGACTGACACAGGAGGATCACAGGTTTGAGGCAAGTCTCAGCAACTTAGAGAGACCCTCATACATGTAATGAGACTCTGTTTCAAAATAAAAAATAAAATAGGGCTGGAGGTGTAGAATGGAGGTAGAATTCCCCTGGCTTCAGCACTCAGTTCCCCCCCCCAAAAGATTAAACATTTCTATATTGTACAAGCCAGCCAGTCCATTCCTAGGCATTTACGCAAGAGAAACGAAAGCCTATGTTCCTGCAAAGACTTTGTTTAGTTTTATTTTATTTCTGATTGACCCATAATAATTGTGAAAAAATATAGGGCACAATATGGAGTTTTGATACATGTATACATTGTGTAATGATCAAATCAAGGTAATTAATATATCACCCCAAACATTTATCTGTCTCTTTGTAGTGAAACATTCAAAATATCTTCTTCCAGCTATTATAAAGTACACAATTCATTATCATTGACTGTAGTCCCTCCACTGTGTGATAAAATTCCAGAACTTATTCTTCCTATTCTGTTACTTCATGCCCGTTGACCAGCCTCTTTCTATCCTCCTTACCCCATACATTCCCTACTGTACACATTCCATGCTTTACACAAATGTTCACGACAGCATTATGAAATAGTCATAAAAGTGGAAATAATGTAAATAACCATCAAGTGGAAGGATAAATGAGTTGCATTATATCCATAGAGTGGAATACTACTCAGCAATAAAAATGAATGAATTATTGGCACATGTAACACTATAGATGGACTTCAAAAGTATGCTAAGTAAGAGAAAACAGACAAAAAAGAATGTAGGCTAGGAAATGCAAAATAATCTATAGTAAATTAAAGCAGTGGCTGCCCAGGGACGAAAGACTGTGGGATGATAGACAACTGAGAGGTGGAAACTTTGGGGGATGATGGATGGATTCATTATAAGGATCGTGGAGATGATTTCATGGGTGCATTCATATATCAAAACATTAAATAATAAACTTTGGATATGTACGATTTGTTATAGGTCATTTATACCTCAATGAAACTGATAGAAACTATTGTATGAGGCTCCCTGGGATCAAGCCTCCATCAAGGTAAAGGTTTTAAGGACAGCGCATCGTCACTGCTGAAAAGCATTATGTAGGGCATGAGGGATTCAGAGAACTCAAGCCACTATGCTTCTTCCAACACCACAGAGAAATTTAAAGAATGAATGACAACCTCAGATTCCCAAATTCTCTGTTCAAGTCGTGGGCTGAAAATCTAGTTCTTATGGTTCCCAGGTTCAAAAGTCTCTTATCTTTTTCAGCCATGAGAAAAACCGCAGTCAATGCTTAACCCCAAATTGATACCCACATCAGAAGTTCCATGTGGCAATCTCCAAGAGAGACATTTCCCATGACTGGTCATCACCGGAAGGCATTTGTCCCACACCCTGGGTTCCCTGATCGCCTCCAGGGGTCCTCTACAAAATCCAAATCAGTGGTGACCATTATATACACACATGTATGCCTATGTCAAATCATAGTATGGTACACCTTAAATACATGAGATCTTCATCAATTAAATATTTTAAAATAAAAAATACCTCAATGTCTTTTTATTCATTTTTATTGGTGCATTGCAATTCTACATCATAGTGATGCATTCACATATTCACACAACATTGCTTCCACACCAACTTCTTTCTTATTATTTATTTATTTATTTATTATTTTGTGGTATTTGGTGTTGAACTCAGGTGCATTCTACCTCTGAGCTACACACTCAACCCATTTTGTTTTTTACTTGGAAACAGGGTCTCACCAAGTTGCTGAGAGCCTCACAAAGCTGCTGAGGCTGGCTTCGAACCTGTGGTCTTCCTGTCTCAGCCTCCCAAGTACTGGGATTACAGGTATACACCACCATGCCTGGCTCACCCCAATTTCTTAAAAAAAAACAATGAAAATCACATCAAATTGAATATTGTTAATTAATAGTGGCAAAAATATGCATTAATCCTAAGGGAAATCAACCAAAGGTGGGGGCATGATTTTAGACTGAACTGAGTTTATAAATGTGCATATCAGAGAGCCTGTATTCATCGACCCAATTTGCTCAAGCTATTTATCTAACTCTTTGCTTATCTAACTCTAATTCTGCCCCCACCCTAGATAATTATGATGCTAGAAATTACTTGGTATGATGTAGAAGAAGAAATTAGAAACACGTTGGGAGAAATATATGCTGGAGCACATTTGTCATGCGATATTTAGTCTTTCACTCTCCAGCCACATTCTTCAAGAAGACTCACACTAACCTCTTCACTAAGACCTTAGTGAAGGAAACCCCAATAGTTCAAAAAATTTATTAGGAGGAAGATGCTGTGGTGAGATGCTACATTTAGAATGATCTTGATTTCAATAGGGAATCGGGAAACGGGGGAGTTTAGGATTAAAATAGGACCAGAAAGTGCTGCTTTGATCTCAATGTTGGTATTTTACCCAAATTTATATGTTGGAAGCTCATGCCCATTTGTGTGTGTGTGTGTGTGTATGTGTGTGTGTGTGTGTGTGTATGTGCGTGTGTGTGTGCAGTACTGGGGATAAATCACCTAGGGCCTTGATCATGCTAGGCAAGCACTCTTCCACTGAGCTACATCCCCAGCCCCTCTTTGTTTGTTTGTTTTGTTTTTGTGATGCTGGAGCTAGAATTCAGCACTAATAAATGCTCATTATCTAATGATATTTACAGGACCAAGCCTAAGCAGGTCCTATAGGCACGAGTAAGTTACATGAGAAGATGGTTAGCATCCCAAGGAGACCTGCTCCTGCCACACTCTGTGACCTCTCCCCTTCATACTGATGGGTTCATGGGCATTAATGATGTGAGCACTAAATAGCTTTCAAATAAATTATTTTTTTCTGTTTAAATTAGCCTGAGTCAAATTTTGGAGGGTGATGGGAGGTTTTGCAAAACACAGGAAACAACCAAGGAGTCTAAAGTCTACCTAGAAAGTCAACTTGGTCCTTTGCAAGTTCTGCATAAAGGAATTCAACATATGTGTGTTGGACATGGAGAAGAAAGACTCAACATATTGGAGATGGATTCTATCTAGTCTGGTCTTTTCACTATAGAGGGAGATGCAGGCACAGACATTATCAACTAAGAACTCAAGGTATGTGCCTGAAAAATGGCCAAGCCAAGACAAAAAGTCTGGTTGTTTTAAGTGTCATGATCGTGTGGTTTTTATTACCCAGGGCTCTGGGGGAAAGGATGGGCTCACAGAGGACACCCTGTCTTCCATCCACCAAAGGCAGATCAAGTCCTTCAGGACGACATCCTGGGATGCTTCCAAGAGGCGCCTTTGCAATAGCAGGGCTCAAATGATAAGAAATGAGAGCAACTGCATAAGCAAGCTCCGTGGATGCAAGAATATCTTTCATCAAGCCATAATATTTAAATGTTACCACTTTTATTTAAAAGAGTGCCTGCAAGTAAAGCACATAATGTTGAAAATTGCAGGGGGCCTGTTCCCCATGGCCCTGGGGAAGCTAAAGGATGTTCAGCCAAGATGAAAAGTAAATGGCTGCTAACTAGCAAGGGTTTCAATTCATGAGTCCTTGTGCAAATTCTCAGGTGAATAGGCTGGTGCAGTTTAGTGTTCTGAATTGTAAAAAGGAGAAACAATCCTGACATACACAGAATACAGGGCAGCCAAGCAATTTAATAGGATCCTAAAATTCAGGGGTAGAAAAGATACTGGATGAAATCTTGCCCAATTTCTTCATTGAACAAATTAGGAACTGAGGCTCAAAGGAGATAAATGAATTGACCAAAGTTGTACCATTGAGTAAGATCATGCTCATTGTTAGGTCCCATGTGTCCTGGATCAGTTTGTGACAAATTGGAATTCTGCATGGGCTATAATGCAGTGCTTCTCAAACTTCAATGTGCTTGAGGGCTATGGCGGGGGATCTGGTTAAATGCCAATTTTGATTCAAGTAGAATTGAGGTATGACCTGGGATTTTGTGTTTCTAACACACTCCCAGACTGATGCTAATGACCCCCAGACATTCAGACTTGGATGCATATTGGGACCACCTGGGGAGCTTTAAAAATACTGATTTCTAGGTGTTGACCAATGAGTGAATGAAGAACTGCAACTCAGTGGAATATTATAAGGACATAAAATGAATGGAATCCTGTCTGTGAGGCTGACAGGAGGATTTCTGGTTTGAGGACAGCCTCAGCAATGTAGCAAGACTCAGCAACCTAGCCAGACTCTGTTTCAAAAACAAAAAAATAAAAAGGGCTGGGGGTGTGGCTCAGAGGTAGAATGTCCCTGGGTTTAATCTCCAGTACCAAAAAGAAGGAAGGAAGGGAGAAAGAAAGGAAGGAAAGATCCTGTTATTTTGGCATCATCAATGAACCCGGAGGACATTGTGCTAAATGAAATAAGCCAGGCACAGATAGAAAAATGCTGCACGTTCTCACTTACAGGTGGAATCTGAAAAAGTTATCTCATAAAAGTAGAGAGTAGAATGTGATTACCAGAGTCTGGGAAAGGCAGGGGGGATGGAGAGAGGATGGTTAATGGATATAGGGGCACCATTGGATAGGAGGAATAACTTCCAATGTTCTATAGTACAATAGGGTAACAATGGTTGAAAACATTTAATTGTATATTTCAAAATAGCTAATAGGATTTTGAATTTTCCCAACATGAAGAAATGATATGTTTGAAGTGTTGGCTATGTCAATTACCCTGATATGATTATTATTCATTGTATACATATATTGAAATATCACACTGAGCTGAGTATTGTGCTGCACACCTGAAACCCCAATACTTGGGAGGCTGGGACAGTAGGATTGCAGGTTCGAGGACAGCCTCAGCAACTTAGTGAGGCTTTCAGCAACTTAGCAAGACTCTGTTTCCAAATAAAAAATAAAATAGGGCTTGGGGTGTAACTCAGAGGTAGAATGCCCCTGGATTCAATTCCCTGCACTCCCCCCAAATATCACACTGAACCCAGAAGTATGTACAATTATTTGTATCAATGGAAATTTTTAAAAAAATTTAAATACTGATCCCTCGGCCCCAGCCTGAGAGTCTGATTAATTTGGTCTGAGATATGACCTGGACATCAGGATTCTCAAATGCTCCACAAGTGATTCAATTATGCAACTGAGTTTGTACATCACTATCATAGAGTCACTTTGTTTTACGTATGGAATAATTATTTACAAGGAGGGTGGCTTTTAGATATCCTCTGGTTTTTAGAAGAGATATCCTCTGGTTTTTAGAAGATCCGCACCATCCTTTAGTACCAGTTGAGTTAATTAGAGTTAGTTCAGTCAGGTCAGGCTTGGCAAATAAATTATCACAAAGCTGGTGAGTAAATTGACCCTCATGGTAAACACACTTTCCAACTTTGAGAGAAGAAACAATTATCGCAACAAATGGAGTTGCCTATAACAAACATTCATAGTCTAATAAAGGTCAGAAGTCAGAAGACTTTGGAAATGTTTGTTCACTGTTTATTTTAATATAATGGGAAAACTAGTATTTTTAACCAACAGATTTAAATTTTCCTTTATTGTAACAAGTTAGGGAATAAGTAGAGATTTAGGTTAATTTTTAAAATGACTGGTGTGTGGGCACGCATAAGACCTCTAATGGAACTACACAAGATTTATTAACTCCATGCTTTTAATTTTCAGAAGTGTTTACATCTAAAGGTTCTTCTCAAGTTTCACTTAAAATATTTGCCAAAAAATTCTCATGGCTTCTGATTTTAAATAGTTTTAATTAAGGCTGAATTCCAGTTGGCTTTCTCTATCTACCCACATCCATGGATTCAACCAAGTGTGGATGAAGAATATTTGGAAAAAATTGCATCTGTGCTGAACATGTACAGTCTTTTTGGCATGCCATTTTCCTCCCAAAACATATAGTAAAACAACTATTTACACAGCACTTACATTGTATTAGGTATTATAAGTAATCTGAAGAAGATTTAAAGTTACATGAGTGTATGCATAGGTTATGTGCAAATACTGTGTCATTTTCTAGAAGGGTATTGAGCATCCACAGATGTTGCTATTGGCCAGGAGTCCTGGAAACTATGTCATGTGGATACTAAGGGAGGCCTGAAATTAGAAATCAATAATTAGCCAGGCACAGTGGTACATCCCTGTAATCCCAATACTTGGGATGCTGAGACAGGAGGATTGTAGGTTTAAGGCCAGCCTCAGCCACATAGTGAGTGAGGAGACCCTCAGAAATGTAAGGAGACCCTATTTCAAAATTTAAAAAAATTAAAAGGGCTGGGGGTGTAGTTCAGAGGTAGTTCAATCCCTCCCTGGCCCCCAAATAAAAAGTCATAATAATGTATTTCCACTCTGCAGATCTCCATTCCTTCTTGCACCACCATGTGATTTCCATGCACATAGACTTTGCCTTAACCTGAAGTATGCAGGATTCAGTCTTGAACTTGAAGGCTGTCTCTTCTTTATACCTGAGCTGGGCACATCTGTTCGCCAGGTCCAACTGCCAGTCAATAAGTACCATTTGTCTCAGACAACATTCTCGCGCTATAATCCAAAACAACTGACCACATAACTTAGAGAAAGGAAGATTTATTTGTTCAGTTTTTTGGAGATTTCAGGTTCAGTCCATGTGAGGCCAGGGTCTGCAGAGCTCAGGGCATGGCAGCGGGAAGCAGAAAGAGAGAGAGAGAAAGGGCTATTCTTTCATATCATCAAGGCCAGAAGCAAGAGAGCCAGCAATCAAGGGGACTCAAAGACAAAAGCACAATCCCTAAGGCCACACACCCAGGGACCCACCTTTTCTAGTCACACCCCACTTGACTAGGCTTCCACCCAGTAAATTCATTACAATGGATTTGTCTACTGATGAGATTACAGCATTCAAGACTTAATAACATCAAGTCAGAACAGTAATACGTGAAGTCTTCAGGGGACATTCTATATCTGACCATTAACACCAAAGCTATAGGTGAAGAAAGAAGAAAGAAGAAATTTCTCATACCAATGTCAGTATCGCTGACAGAGTTGCTGGTATCTTAGTCATTAAATTACAGGGTTTTATTCTGGAAGTCAGTGAGACTGCTAAAGTGCATTGATTCCTAGTTAAGAAGAAAATCATTTAGTGAGTAAAATGCAGCCTTGTCTTGGGTTAGAAATGAAGACATCTGCTGATAAGCAAGATCATTGGGGGGTTACTTTATCTATTCTACCTTGGCTAGAAAACATTGGCCTTGGGAAACAAATTAGAATTTAGATCCCATAAGCTGCATCCCTTTGGAGTGACCATCTGACCTTCAGATTGGCTTCTTACATTGAACTAAATTGTTCACTCAGCAAAAACTGGCAGGACTGACTTATGGTTTATAACCTGGAAAAGTTGCTGGCTTAGACCTTCTCCCAAAAAGCACACTGCCATGCAGCTTCCTTTAAGATACTGGCAGGATTAGTCAACTAGAGACTATAGAAGCAAAACATGTATCCCATAAAAGACAAAACAGCTTGATTGTCCTGTAAGTTGGAGCTCTCTGGAACATGCTCCAGAAATATGTGGTTGTCTTGATCAACATTCTCACAGCTATAATCCAAAATGACTGACCACACAACATAGAGGAAGGAAGATTTATTTACTCACAGTTTGTGAGATTTGGGAGTTCAGTCCTTGTGAGGCCTGCATCTGTGGAGATCAAGGAATGATGGCAGGAAGTGGAGAGAGAGAGAGAGAGAGAGAGAGAGAGAGAGAATGAGAGAGTGCATTAGGCTCTGCTCTCACATCATGGAGGCTGGAAGCAGAGAGAGTGAGCAGGGGTAGGAGGAAAAATATATACTCCCTGAGACCAAGCCACTAGGAACACCTCCTTATCAACCAAGCCCTGCTTCCAACATTGCCACCTTGTTTCTGTGAGGGCTAGAGGGACATTCTAATCCAAACCACTATAATGGTAGATGCTATATACACTTAAGATGTGGGTTTGAGGCCAGCCTTAGCAACTTAGTGAGAAGACCTTTGGAAATTTAGCAAGACTCTTTCAAAACCTAAAAAAAATTAAAGGGTGTAGTTATGAGGTAGAATGTCCCTGGGTTCAATCCCCAGTCTCCCCCAGGTGTGGTATACAGAATAATGGTCCCCCAAAGAAATTCACATCCCAATCCCTAGAACCTGTGAGTATGTTAGACTACAGGGCAAACATTGAAGGTAGAATTAAGGTTGCTTATCAGCCTGCTTTGAGGGACAGGCATTATCCTGGATTATCTGTGTAGGGTCCAGGTAATCACAAGGGTCCATGAATGTGGGAAAAGGAAGCAGAGTGAAAGAAGCAGAGAGGTAGAATATGAAAAGGACTTGGCCTCTTGGCACTTTCTTTGAAGATGGATGAAGGGCCTCATCCTAGTTTTCTGTTGCTATAACTGCATACTGCAGACTGGGAAATTTGGAAAGAATGAAAGTTTATTTAGCTCATGGTTCTGGAGGTTGGGAAGTCCAAGATCATGGTACTATCATCTGCTTAGCATCTCCTGAGAGACTTCTTGCTGGGGGTGGGACAAGGGAGACTGCAGAGTTGCAAGGTGCAGGGTATTATATGGCAATACAGAGCAAGCTTGCTAACTTGGGTTTCTCTTTTTATGAAGTTGCTAATCCAATTATGGATGACTTCACCTCCCCCCCCCCTTTTACTGGGGAATTGAACCCAGGGACATTCTACCTCCAAGCTACACTCCCAACCCTTTTTTATTTTTTATTTTATTTTATTTATTTATTTTCTTGCTGTACTGGGGATGGAACCCAGGGGCATTCTGCCTCCGAGCATACCTCCAGTCCTATTTTTTATTCTTTATTTTGAAACAGGATCTCACTAAGCTGTTGAGGGCCTCACTAAGTAGCTGAGGCTGGCCGTAAATCTGGATCCTCCTGTCTCAGTCTCCCAAGTACTGGGATTACAAGTATATACCACCACACCCAGCTTTTATTTTTTATTTTGAATCAGGGTCTTGCTAGGTTGCTGAGAGTCTCACTAAGTTGTTGAGGCTGTCCTCAAACCTGAAATCCTCCTGTGTCCGCCTCCCAAATACTGGGATTACAGGCATGTACCACCATGCCTAGCTTTATTCTCCTCTTTAAGGAGATTAATATATGAATTTTGCTACAGTTATGAATGCTGTGTTTAAAATTTCTACAGAATGCAAGAATATGGTATTTGACCTGACTACATGGTTTGACATACCAGAACACTTAAAAAAAAAAACCTCTTCTGTCATCTTGGTACTGAAGTTGTAAAATTTAGAATATCACATGCTACCATCTTCTAGATGTCCTACAAAAGGGAATCACTTAGGGTTATCAGTAATTATCTCTACTGTGAATATAATTCCTTGGAGAAAAGAAATGTATTAGGGCTAGTGGATTTAAGTGCTCAGTTAATTTATTTTTGAGGCCTGAGGAACCAACTGATTTATTTCTTATATTTAGAAAGTAAAAAATAGAAAAAGCACATGAAGTTGTGTTTCAGAAGCCTATTGAGCTGCACATGGTGGTGTATGCCTGTAATCTTAGTACTTTGGAGGCTGAGACAGGAGGATCACAGGTTTGAGGATAGCCTCAATAACTTAGCAAGACACTCAGAATTTAGCAAAACCCTATTTCAAAATGAAAATAAAAAGGCTGGGGGTGTAGCTAAGAGGTACAATGCCTCTGGGTTCAATCCCCAGTACCCTCCTTCTAAAAAAACAGTCTATTGAGAGAGAGGAAAGTCAACTCAAGTTTTGATTTTATGAAAACTGCTATGCTTTGGTTGATTTTACTGGATGCTTAGAATAAAAGAAAGCCACCTATTTCTAGCCAGTTCAAAACACATCTCAAAGACATGGCATTTTGGCCGGGCGTGGTGGTGCACGCTTGTAATCCCAGTACTTTGGGAGGCGGAGACCGGAGGATCCGGGTTCGCGGTCAGCCTCAGCTCTCTCTCTCTCTCTCTCTTTTTCTCTCTACCTCTCTCTACTTAGTGAGGCCCTCCGCAACTTCATGAGACCCGGTTTCAAAATAAAGTATAAAAAATAGAAAAATAGGGCCGGGGGTGTAGCGCGGAGGTAGAACGCCCCTGGGTTCAATCCCCGGTACCGCAAAAAAAAAAAAAAAACAAAGG
>PVJS01017330.1:0-36305 GCA_004027185.1 Glis glis
ACTAGACCCCACCTCCTGCAGTTTCCACACCTCCCAATAGTGCCATTAAATTACAAAGCCCTCAATGGACGAATCCACTGATGAGGGGAGAGCTCATGATCCAGTCACTTCCAGAGGCCCACCTGTGAACACAGCCTGTCTTCACAGGGACCACTCCAGATCCGAACCATAACAGGTAGTAAAGCTAGAAGGAAAAGTTATGAAAGTATTTGACATAAAAATCAGGATAAAGTTGCCCTTATTCAGCAGAAAGCATGAGGAGGCTTTGGGAGTTGAAAATAAACTAGGAAATGGCCCCTCACCAGACAGCAGACATGCCTGCCCCTTGATCTTGGACTTCCAGCCTCCAGATCTGAGAGAAATAAATTTCTATTGTTTATAAGACACTTAGCTTATGACATTTTGTTACAGCATCCCTAAGAGACTAAGATAGGTAGTTGCTAAAGAGATCAAATCTGCTAAGTAAAACATTTACTATCCTACTCTTTACAGAAAACATTTGCTGAGTCCGGACCTAAATTCTTACCTGGATAATGATTTTGCAAGTGCTCATTTATAACGAATCACTGTCCTCTACATTTTCTCTTCACTGGGCATTGTGTGTGTGTGTGTGTGTGTGTGTGTGTGTGTGTGTGTGTGTATTTTTGGCATATATTTTCCATTTCACAATAAAATGAAACAAACTCTCTACTTAATTTCAAGCAGAGAACAACAGGCTGTGCGGTGGTGTGGCGCTGGATGGTAGATGCCACTTCCTTAGAATTCTCTGACATACAATTTACATTTGCATCTCAGCAAATTTATACTTCATAGGTTTTTAGAGTTACTCAAGAATAGCCAAAGCATGAGTGTTCAATTTTACAAATGAAGAAATTAAAACTTGGGGATATTTGAATGTCTTGCCAAGAACTACGAGCTTGGGCGAGGGCAGTGCTTAGTCACAAATGAGCACCTGGGAAGTCAACATCCAGGTGAGGATTTAGGTCTGGGCTCAGCGAACTTTGTCTAGAGCTGCAATTCTGCTCTTCCTGGCACAAGCTCCATAGCAGTAGAATTTTTCTAAAGAGCAGGATAGTAAATATTTTTCTTGGCCGCTTGTAAGGTCCATGGTCTTTCCATTACTTCATGGAGGTTGACTCCTGGTTACTGTTAGCAATGAAACAAGGAAGGAAGGAAAATCTGAGCTTGATCCTCAAGCATTTTAAGGTCTTATAGCCAGCTCCTAAATTTAGCCAATATGTATTTCCTCCGGAACACAGGGAAAAAAAAGCCTAACTGGGTCATGGATTTTAGTCTCCTTAATAAATTACTTTACTGAAAAGCTTGTGGGCAGTCTGGGGTTCTGGAAACTTCTAATTGGAGTAACTTACCTAGGGTTACACAGGGGAACCAACCTTCAGCCCACGCTCGATTCCAGAGCTTGAGAAGGCCTGCAGGTGATTGATAGCTTTAATCCTCGCCACCCCTCCAAACTTTTCTGCAAGCCATTAGAATAAAGTGACAGGACTGGTCCAACTACTCATTCCCTATGGGAGCTTTGTGCTCTGTTTTCTCTGCAAGATGCCCAGAGTCACAAATGAAACCATCACCTTTTCCCAGGAACAATGAAGGCTGAGACGCCTCCTTAGGAGCTGCTCTGCGTTGGCAAAGCCCTTAATGCCTCCCCCTCAACAGTTCACCAAGTGTGAATTATGTGCAGATTAACCTGCCTATTATTAAAATTGTTCACTCAACTCAACACCAAAAGCAGGAAATTAAACCTTGGGGAATGCTATTTACAGACACTGGCCAAGCACCCAGTGGATCGCTCTTAAATTTATTTTCATGTTTTTTTTTTTCCCATGGAAATTCAAAGTGGATTTAGATTCCTTTCAGGTTCTGTAATCCTTACGTGACCTTAAATTGCTCAGCTCATCATAGCACCTTTCAATGACATTTTCTTTTGCATCATACTTGATATTATTTATGTAGGAGGTAGCATTATGCCCAACACTCTTGCTGGCCTTCCAGATACAGGGGAGCTATGAGCCAATGTGCTTGTTTTGGCACCCCAAAGACCTGGGTTCAAATCCCAGATCTTCTTGCCAGGGAGCAACCTCAGACATGCTATTTAATCTCATAAGACTTAAGGTTCTTTATATATAAAATGCACAATTGTTAAGAATTAGTGAGATAGCATATACAAAGTACAGAATATGGTGTCAGGAAAAGTGATGGTAGTCATCATTATACTTATTTAGCTCCTGGTATTCATTATCATTATTCTTTAATGACCCTGATTTTGTTTATAGACTGGGAAGACTGGAAGGGACCAGGAGCAATAGGTAGGGCTTAAGGAGCCTGTTGGAAATGGAAGGTTCTGGGATGGGCTAAGTACATCTAGTGAGTAGATGGCTTGAGGGTGGAAATTCTGGCCCCAACCTGTCTACTCTTACCAATCACCCACATTCTCCAGCCTGGGATCTCTGCTGCTCTACTTACCAGACCTCATATAGTCCCACAGCCCAGGGCTGGGTATAGCTCCTTGGTTATTCATAAATCCCTAGCGGCAATTCTGCTCTTCCTGGCACAAGCTCCATAGCAGTAAAATTTTTTCTAAAAGTGGTTTTGTTTTTTAATTGGTAAATCACATTTCCTTACCACTCTAGGCCTTGCCTGTTTCTGAAGTCACATGGTTCTCCTTCTGCCCCTACTGGCAGGGATGGGCCTCTGTTTTGCTGTTGAAACATGTTCAAGCCCACTTACAAACGAATCACCTGATGTGGATGTCACTGGACTTTTGTCCTTGTTTTCTCACTTCATATTACAAAAATGTGAGTTTTTCTTGGAGCTAGGCTCACCCCTGCTCCACTGGTGAGACAACAGGGATTTTTAGACAGAGTTACATCTGGGGCTAGGTGCCAAATCTCTTGGGTTCGTGAGAGCACACTGTGCTTCTCTAGAAATAGGCAGTATCTCATCTCTGGAAACTAGCCTTGTAGCTGCAGGTGGGATAAGGACTCATAGGAAGCCACTTTCTGAAGAGACCTGCCCTGGCCTAGGTCAAGGCCCCAGGTCCTTTGTACTACAAGGGCTCCTTGGACCTTCTGCACCTGCAGACTAAGCTCTTGAACCCACACATCTCACCAACTTGTATCTTCCTCTAGATCCTGACTTGCTAACATCAACTCTCACCTGTTCTCACTTTCCTCCTTGGCCCTCTCTCTCCCTTGGCAGTACCTAGCAGTTCTCTTTAGCTTCCTACCTCTGGCCTCATTTTCTGTCTATGGACACCCATGATGTATCTCTGTGGGAGAAGAATCCTCTTTGACCTTGGCCCAGTGATCCCCTCTCAGGCAGTCTTTAGCTTGAATTTATCTTCTGGGCCCTGCTGTACCTACTGTCCCCCAGTGCTCAGCAATATAAGCCAGGGGTTCATCATGCTCTGTTCCTTTTATGTCTAGTGCTATTCAGGTCCATCTGCAGAAGTGAGCCCGGTAGAACTTTAGAATGGTCAAGTACCTGGACAACATTGCTAATGAACTCTGTCCCTCCCCTTGAGAAGGAAGATGATATCCCACACCTCGGGGTTAATGGCTGGTCATCACCTGCAGTGGCCAGGGTGACACTGCCCAGCCTGCCTCTGATACAGGCTGCCCTCACCTGGTGGGAGTGGAGAGTCAGCATACTTAGTAGGTCATTCTAAGTGAGCCCCATCCTTGCCATCCTTACCCTGTGTTAGTCTGCTTAGTCTCTCCTTCTGCTTCAACGTCAGCCTGTTTGCTGTGGATTCACCCTTGGTTTTGGATCCTAGTTTCCTGCATTCCTGGGCTTGATCTCCTCTTCAACTCTTTGCCTATAATAGACCTCTTTCTTTAGAGGTGGCACAGTGGGATTGACCATTGTGTGACTAATTTTATGTATCAGCTTAGCTGGACCATGGTGCCCATATATGGTCAAGCATTATTCTGGATGTTTCTGTGAGAGTGTGTTTTTGGATGAGCTTAACATTTAAATCGGTGGACTCTGAGTAAATCAGATTGCCCTCCGCAGTCGGTGTGGGCCTCAGCCAATCAACTGAAGGCTTTAACAGAACAAAGCCTGACCTCTGCCAGCAGGCAGCCTTTGCACTTGAACTGCAGCATCGGCTCTTCCTTGGGCCTCCAGCCTGCCAGCCTACCCTGCAGACTGTGGACTTGCCAGCTCCATATTTATGTCAGCCAATCCCTTTAAATAAATCTTTCTTTATACAGATACACATTCCACATTCCATTGGTCCTCTTTCTCTGGAGAACACTGTCACAGCATCTAATACAAGAATGACTAAGAGAATGGATTTCAGAGCCCGATTATTTTTTGCTATCAATTTATGAATTTTAATGGCCAAATTGAAAAGTTATATTGTTTACCTTTTTATTGTGGTAAAGTGCATATACCATAAAGTTTACTATTTTAGCTGTTTTTAGGTATATAGTTCAGTAGCACTAAATACGTTTGCATTATCCTGCAATCCACCGTCCACCTCCAGAATTTTTTTCATCTTTGCCAAACTGAAACCTGTATCTATTAAACAATGCTTCTCATCCCCCGTCCTCTGGCAACCATCTTTCTACTTTCTGTATGTATGAATTTTACTACTCTAGGCCCCTCAAATGAGTGGAACCGTATCGTATTTGTTCTTTGGTGACTGACTGGCCTCTTTCTCCTCTCGTACTGTCGTTAAGGTTCATCCACGTGATTCCATGTGTTGAAACAGAGCCCAGCTGTTAACCTGGGATCCTTGAGCTGTTTCCTTGATGGCTTGAGTCATTTCATCTACAAAATGGGAGCTACATTAGGATCAACCTTATGGGGTTCAGTGAATTAGAATATGGGGTGTACTTGAGCAGCAGCTGGCTCACAGAAAGTACTCCGTAAATGTCTTCTACCCTGATTAGAGTTCTCTACAAGCTGGCTTCAAAGGTCTCTTTTCAAGGTCTCCTGCCTTGCTCAGCAGGTAATCTCAGGCCATCATATATCTGGCATCTGGCATGTGATTCTCTCTCTCTTCAGTACTGGGGAGGGGTGCTCTGCCACTGAGTTATATCTCCAGCCGACTTTTTTTTAGTGGTGGGGGTATTGGGAATTTAACTCATGGGTATTCTACCTCTGAGTTACACCCTCAGCCATTTTTATTTGAAACAGGGTCACACTAGGGTACAGAGGGTCTCATTAGGTTGCCAAGGCAGGCCTCAAACCTGTGATCCTTCTGTCTTGGCCTCCCACGTAATGGGATTACAGATGTGATGATCTTTTAATGAATATTTGTGGCTTGAATATATGCATGGAACTTATTTTCTCCCCAGCTCTGGTTCCAGAGGTCAGATGAAAAACCCTCTATAATGTGACAGGAGGAAAAAAATAGAACTCTCTTTAAGACCACAGTTATTTAAACTGTAAGAGTTTTCAGTATGGTATCCAAATCCTGGTGGGAATAAATTAATTTTCATGTCAGAATGAAACTGGAAGCAACATTGGTCCATATCTTGGTCCATATCCTGGAGCTGGCAGGCTCACTGCATGGTTTAAGACCTCAATTTGCTACTTTTTGGGAGTACAACCTTGAACTATGAATTTGCCCTTGATGAACCAGTTTCGTCATCTATCAATGGAAACCACAAACCTACTTCCCAGAGACCCGCAGGAGGTGGGGCTGGGACTCACTTGGAGCACTTGTGCAGCCCGGGGAGGTCAGCCCCTTCCTTGAGACACAGCCTCATTTGGGAGGATGTTGGCAGACGATTTCTAGTTTGGATTACATTTCCTTCTGACTCTTCTTTTTGTTACAAACATAATAAAAGTGAAAGAGACAGATGGCAAGGCTTGATTTACTTATACCAAATGTTTGTATGGTGTGAATGTAAAACTAAAAATGCGAGGAACAGGATGGCTGTAATGATCCAGGAGCTGGCAGCAGGGAGCCCAGTGGGGAGGCTTGGCCTCCAGGAGGAAGCAAGTTGCCCATGGCTTGAACAATACTCTCCAGTCTTCCCCTCCACCACCCTGGCCACCCTGGGGACACTGCTGTTGGTAAGGAGAGATGGAGAGCAGATGGGCTTTCTCCTTTATATAGCACCTTCCTGAAGGAACACGAGACATCAGGACCCTGGTCATGTACTGGCTGATGGCTCTGGGTCAGACCGTGTGATGCCACCTTTCCCAGCACAGTGAGGGCCACATGCTCCAGTCCCAGACAGGACAACGCAGAGTTGGCCTGGGCCTGGGTTCTTCTGAAACCTCCCGTTGGGCCTGGGTTTCTCAGTGTGTACTATCGACATCTTGAGCTGGCATGTGATTCTGTTTCTTGGTTGTGGGCGCTGTCCTGTGCATTTTTGTGTCTGGCAACATCCCTGACCTCTATCACTAGATGACAGTAGCACCCTCCCCCTCCAATTGTGAAAACACAAAATGTCTGCAAACATCACTAGGTGTTCCTGGGGTGGGTGGATCAGGTAAAGCCAGCTCCGGCGAGAACCACTGGATCGGGCCCATCGGTTGGGGCTGCCCAGATTTGCCCTTCTCACGGGCTTGGAGAACCCAGCATGGAATAGACTGAGAGTCACCTGGCAACCCCTGGCTGGGTATCCTTCGCTCTCTTTCCACCCCTCTCTACCCTGAGTCTCCCCTGCCTCTGGCTTCTGGTTGGTGTTGGCCAATCGGGAACATGGGAAGGAGAACTGGGAAGAGTGAGGAGTGGGGTCAGGGTATTCTTTCCCCCACGCCCTCCCACAGATGTGCAGGGTGGCCTGCTCCAGGTTCTAGCACCTACTTCTTCCTTGACCCCAGCAGGACTAGGGGTGATCACAACCCCATCTCTTCCCACTGTTATTCAGCTGCATGCCTTGGTCAGATGTCACCTTTCTAAATCCTCCTAAGGATCCTATTCGAATGTGCCCTCAGTTTGCTGTTGAAAATTGACTGATTTGAATATGTCATGTGACCTTTAAGAAACATTTTCACAAATGAATATCTTTTCCTTGTGTTAATTTATTTGGCCATTCATTTATTCAATTAATTGTTTTTCATGTTGCTGTGGTTTGGGTGTGTCCCCCCAAAGTTCCTATGTTGGAACTTTAATTCCTCAGTGCTGGGAGGTGGGGCCCACTGGGTGGTGTTTAGGGCATGGGGCAGAGCCACGATGGATCGATTAATGCCTTTCTCACAGGCATGGGTCAGCTGTCTTGGGTGTTCAGTCCCCTTCCACAGATGCCTACTTGCCCCCCGGCTTTCTGGAATGAGTTGAAGCAGCACAAGGCCGTAACCAGAAGCTGAGCAGATGCCAGCGCCATGCTCTTGGACTGCCCAGCTTCCAGAACCATATGCCAAAATAAAGCTGTATTCTTATAAATCACTCAGTCTTGGGTATTTTGTTATAGCAACAGAAAAACAACTAAGACACATGTCTGCCTATTCTGGGCTAGGTACTGGGGGCTCAGAAACGGACCAGACATCTCCCCTGCTCAAAGAGAGCTTGCAGCCTTGCCAGCGAATCAGCCACGAGCCTGGTGATCATGTGAGACGCGGAGCTCTGCTGCTCTAAGCAATGTCTGACAAAGCCCAGGGGAAGGGGCGGGAGAGTGTGGCCTCTGGAGCCCAGCTGCCCGGGGAAAGAGGTGCTGGATCTCCCCCAAAGATGTGTCATGAGCTGGCCCTGAAGGATGTCCCCAGATCACATCAGTGCACCCTAGGACGGAGCACAGAGTCTGCAGGCTTCTGTCTGCAGGGCCTCCTGGGGACTCTGGCACCTCCAAGAGCCTCATTGCCCAGGCCTCAGGGCACACTCACCCTGAGGCTCCCCACTTGAAATCCCTGACTGATGCCTTGAAGAAAGAGAACATTCCAGAACACAGAAGTCTATCCCTGCAGCTGCTGCTAAACACGCTTCCCGCCGAGGTGCCTGCCAGCCAGCCATATTTCAAGGGTCACAATTTCTTCCCAGTAGTTTTCTGCAGAACTAAAGTCTCCAAGACCCTGAAATAAATTAAAATATTGATTGATTCTTAATATTCTCTCAAATCTCTCAAAATCTCCAGGTCTTACATAAATCAATGTGCCACTTACAGGGACTTATTCAATAATCTGCAAAGTATCCTGGTAATTACTTTCGGGTCCACCCTATGGCAGAAGCAGGCCACCTTTCCATCATTTTTAGGGCCCTGGGTATAATAACCGATGAGGGGACTCTCATTTCTTATTTTAATTACTGAGCCTCTTCTGCACAGTGCCTTGGCCAGCACAAGGCAGCCCACAAGTCAGGATGAATCTGTTGGGCCGTCCTGGGTCAGGGACTCATGACCTCTGCCACCTCCTTGTTGTCCTGTCTGACTCCCCTGCCACCCTCTGCCTTTTACTCTGGTGTCCTTAGCTTCTTGACAGTGAAAGTTTAGAAGTTAACTTAGCAGCACTCCATTTTTCCAGATTAAATGGAGAGTTTATCTTATTAGGGAAAAGCTGTCTAAAAGCCTTAAGCACTGTTATGGCTTGGATCTTAAAGGCCTCTTCCCCCCAAGATAATGTGTTGACTTGTTCCCCAGCTGATGGCATTACTGGGAGGTGGAGGAACCTTTCAGAGGTGATGTCCAGTTGGAGAAAGTTGGTCACTGGAGGTGTGCTCTTCAAGGGTTGGGACCCCTGCCCAGTTTCCTCTCTCTCTGCTTCCAGGCCGCCATGCAGCATGCTCGCTGGCTTGTGTGTGAGCACACCTAAGACATCACCTGGGAACCCTGAGACTTTCAAAGGGCACCGTAGAGTGGGTGGCAGTCTTGTGTGATAAGAAAGAAATAATGAGACAGCAGAATTGGAGGTATTACTGTCACAGCCACTCTATTCCTACAGACTGGAGGAGAGGAGATTATTGTGTTGTCGGGGTTGCCCAGGGTCATGAAATGATTTCACACTGACACATATGTGTGCTTGTTCAAGGCGGCTGGAGGCCCTGAGGTCAACATCATGAAAAACACTCTCCAGTCAACTTCCTCAGGTGTCCCGGGGAATAGACCAATGCTTAAGCTTATTTTTCTTAAACTACTGAGCTGGGAATAAAAGAACTGTTTGGTGTGTCTTTGCATAGGCCCAGTCAGGTGGGTCTACTGAACCTTTACCGTAGGGGACCATGAATCTGCATAGTCTAGAGGGGCTGCCCAATCATAGGTGGTGAATGATCTATCCCAACTCTCCCCAGACAAGAGGGAAATGGGGAAGACCCTACAGAGAACATGTTCTTGTTTGTTTGCTCAACATCCTTTCCTTTGCTGACCACTCCTGCCTGTCCCAGTGTGACCCTCTTAGAACTTTTAATTATGGTGCCCCTCCCCATCTGAACACTAACACCAATGACACAATTCACAGTTTAAAGTATCTCATCTCCCAGGTATGTGATTGGTCCATGGTGGGCACATGGTCCTTCAGGGCCAATCAGAATCTTCCATGAGAGTCTCTGCTCCCTTTTGGCTCAGTAGCTTTGAGGATAATGACACGAGTCTTCCCGCAGTCACTCTTTCCACCCCTAGAGAGCATCAGCTTGCAGAAGACAGTCTTCACCAAGATGGAAGCCAGGCTGAAGGAGGGAGTGAGAGAGCTGACTCCATTGGGTCTGGGTTCTGGCCAAGCCTCAGTCAATTTCATCCTGGGCTTCCTGGGTAATATGCAGTAAGCCCCCTTTTGCTTTGGCTAGTTTGAGCTAGACTTCTGTCACCTACACAAAACATTTGACAAACACAGGTCCATTCTGTCTCCTCTGAGAGCCCAGGACAGGTGCAGCCTGTAGGAGGAAACTTGGAGGTTTGGTGAAACCCTCTCCCTCCCCACCCTATCCTACCCATTTCCACTCTCACACACACCCCAATCAATGGCAGGCAGGAGAGGATGAAGCCAGGCTGGAGTTTGGAAGATGTTGCCTTTCAAGTTTGGAATCATTTGCTCTCTCCTTCTTTCTTCTAACTGTGACCAACTCCATGGTGGCTCTTTTTTCGTCCCATAGTACCAAATTCCCAAGAGATGGGTCATGAAGAGTAGGTACAACTTCATCCCTCATCCCTAGGTGGAAACTTGGGATTCAAGATGAAATGTACATTATTTTTTTACTTGGCCTGAGGGCCAGGCTGGCTCTTGGGGCACAGGTAGAACAGGAGGTTCCTCACAAGTACAGCAGAAGATGTTAAAATAACGCAAAACTCAGAGTAAAGTGGAGAGAGTCAAGGTCTAGCAGGCAGGGCTTTGGAGACTCATCTGAAAAGGTCAGAAGAAATGTCAAGCCTGGGCAGCAGACTTAGAAGTCTGAGAACCGGGGAGATGAGAGCAGGCACAGTGTGCATTGAGGAACTGAGGGGCTCCAGTACTTCTTTAATGGGCCTGCAAAAGTGTGATACGCAGGTGGGCAGCCTAGGGTAAGGTCCTGGCATGGAACAGACAGTCAGCCTGGATGGGCGACTTCTATGAGAATCAACTGCTGGTCCTTTCCTTGTCTTCCCTACAGAACTGTGTTAGGACAATCTCCATTCTTGCTTTTTCTAAACGAATGAGGGAAAATACTTATTAGGAATTTTATTTTCTGCAGAGAATTCAGATCTGAACTTACGCATCTTTACTTTTCCCTTGTTTTTTTTTCCCCCTGTGGTAACTATGCACCTCTTGCTCTACACCTCCTTTGAGGAGACACTTAACAGGTACTTAGGCAGGTGGGGTTCCAGCCCCTGCCCCATGCCTTACCAGCCGTGTGACCTCCAATATGCCCCTTACCCTCTCTAGGCAGTTTAGCTAAGTCATCTTCCAGATCTGCTATTCTGAGATTCTCTAAGTCTATCTCCTTTACTGGTCAATCTCCAAACCACAAGGACCCCCATCCAGAATGTCACTCCAAATGCTCCCTGGCGCGCAGGTGTCTCACCACAGACCCTGCTCCCTAGACACTACCAGTAATTTGGGAACTATATTTTTAAAATCGCCACAGATGGAAAGACTAAATGGAAATGAGACATGTTTGAAAATGCTGCTTTTAGCATTTTAGTCCCATCCCCTCATCCTTCACTGCATTCAGCTTTTCGGAAGGCTGCCCCAAATAACCCATGATCTTCCTGATTGCTCAACACAGTCTCCTGCAAAAGAGCTTCCTATCACCGCTGGCTTCAGGGCCTCTCCTCCCCGCCACCCCACAGTTCTCATTCTGTCCATTTCAGGACCATTGAAATCCCATATGATCAATGTTATGGCCTCTTTAGCAGCTCTGTTATCTGCATAAACATGGGCAGACTTGCTTTTTCATCGCGCCCTAGAGGTCTGTAACAGCTTCTGTTATGTTTCCTACCGTAGCTGCCTGTATCCTCACTCCAAGAGGCTGGCTCTGTGTGTTCATTTGCAGAGTCATCCTTTTATCCACATAGTAATGCTCTTCCTGCCTGTGTGTTGCTCCTCTCCTTTCCTAGAGGCAGTTTGTCTTCAGATACTAGCCCCAGAACTAGGACCATTTTCCTCCCTCACAAGCCCGCTCCCGACTTACTGGATGACTTACTTGCCTTCTGGGACAGCACTTGTCTTCGGGTTTGGCCTTGTCCCAGGAGCAGCATGTCCATGGGCAGAGCCTCAGGTGGGACAGGCATGGCCGCAGTACAGGTTCGCAGCATGGGAGCCAGGGCAGACTGAGTCAAGGTGGGAGGGGTTCACTGGAATGGGGAACCAAGAATTGGATGGAGAAAGTCAGAGGTAGCGGTTTGGGTAGCTGGGTTGAATCCAGAAGGTGGGCACCTGGACCCAAGGCCAGCTAAGCCCAAAGCTGCATGGGGAGCCCAGGCAGTGTGACAGCCAGGACCCACAGAGAATTATTCTGGGGACTTTGCGTGAGACTTTGGAGTCAGGCTGTCTGGATTTAGATCCTCACTCTACCTCTTATAGCTGAGTGCCTGGAAGCAAATTATTGAACTTCCCTGTGCCTCAGTTTCCCCATCTATAAATTGGATGGCTATAATAGTACTTTCCTTGCAAGGCTGTTAAGTGAGTTAAAAATCAATAAAGTTCTTGGAAGTGGTTCTTGGCCCATAGTGGCATCAGATTCAGCGATTTTCTTAACCACTAGATCATTTTGTGCATGGAGGATTCTGCCCAGAGGGTATGTTGCAGGCTCCGAGCTGCTTCTGCTGCTGCTGTGGGGGCTGCATCTTCCACCCACAGAAGCTTTGGCCTAGGTTAGCATGGTGCTTCGATTCCCGCTCCTGCTGACTCAGTGTGTTTACTGGTGGGGTAAATGAACAACTATCCATTTTTATTTCTAAGTTGCAATGGAAATGTATATAATAAGCATGGCATATTTCTGAAATAAACAGAATGTGAACTTTGGTGTTAGATAGTCCTGGGTTCAAATCCTTACTCTTTGATTCATTATCATAGGACATTTTCTAAGTTTTAACCATTTTGAGTCTTGGTTTTCTTGTCTACACAGTAGAGGTATGAATATTTACCTCACAGAGTGAAAGTTCAAGATGAAGTGTGTAAAATACTTGGCCCAGTACTTTTTTTCCTTCCCCAATCCTCTGTGTTGGCCAGGGCTGCAGCCCCATCTGACCACAGTACAGGGGGAAGATCCGCTCTCAAGCTCACTGGGCTGTTGGGGTTCAGTTCCTCACAGCTGGGGGGCTGAGGGCTATCCGCTGGCTGTCAGCTGGAGGCAACGCTTAGTCCTTGCCACTTGGGTCTCTCTATAGGGCAGCTCCAAACATGGCCCCTGGCTTCCCTCTGGGTGAGCAAGACGTGAGCCGGAGTCTTTTTCTATCCATGCAGCTTGTGCTCAAGGGGAGGGGATTAAACAAGGGCATGAATGGGGGAGGGGGATCACTGGGGCTGTCTTGGAGGTTGCCTACCACACTCTGAAACTTCTCCCCATCACAGCCCCATGCTTCCCTCCTCTGCAAAGGCACCATTAGCCACAGACTCCAAGTCATTTTTCACTTTACCCATCACCACCCTCAACTGCAGCCATGCTACTGAGCTAGAGTCTTTCAATCTTTGAACAAGAGATTTATCTCAATAGAGGCCCTTAATATAGAGTAATTTGTGTCTTTCATGTGAAGATTTCTTTTTTCTCCCTGTAGCCCTCTAAGGTTTCCATATCTTTAAACAGAGAAAGAGTAGCTTTCCTCTCCACTACTCCCAAGAAATGCAGGAGCCAATTCTGTCAAACATGTGACTTACTATGGAATATTTGGATTCAGAAGACTCCACCCTATGGTAGATTCAGAAGACTTCCAACTCCAGTCCTGTTAAAGAGTATGTCATCTGATGTGACTCAGATGGCAGGGTATATTTTGTTTTATGGGGACAGATCAGCCCTATCATTCAATCCAAAGCCCGTTCACGCCAAAACTGAGACACAGCTGTTTAGGGTTTGCAGACTGCTTCTTCTGGGACTCATATCAGGCCACAGAAAGAGTCAGGATGAAATGGAAGGAGCAGAGATGGGAAAGCGGAGAGCTGCAAGGAGAAGCAAGAACTCTGGGACTGAGCCAGACATAGAAGATCTGTAAGCAATTAGATGTGGGGCTCAGCAAGGAATCCAGGGCTGAGTATTTGTCATAATCCTAAATCCAAGACAGGGGTTCAAAAGAGGTCAAAAGAGATCTGCAGCTGGGGTAATCCTGGAGACTTGATTGGGTATCCATAGGCAGGTACTAGGATTAATGGGGATCCTGGGGCTCAGAGAGGTTAAGCAGTTTGCTCAAAGTCACATAGCTCCAAAGTGGCAGAGGTGGAAATTGAAGACAGGTTATATCTGACTCCAGACATTATAGTCTCTGCTCCACACCACACTGCTGCCTAAACTCCTGACCCTAGAGTTGACACTCTCACCCCTCTACCCCAACACATGATCCTAACTTCTTCTGACCTACTGAACTGGTCCAGGGTGGCTGATCCAAGGACAAGCAGAGTGGCAAAGACTGATGGACAATGGATGGAAGGCGGGGGAGAGGAACTTCATAGACCTCAGAGATCTCTCCTTCTGAGACTGGGACCTCACTCAATCTTCAGAGGCGCTGGAAGAGCCTAGAATCTCAGCAAAGTGGAGCTTAGCCAAGTTTGGTTAGGGCCCTAATCAGCTTTCTCCTGATTGACAGCCAAGACCACAGATGTCCAACACATGATGGCTACAGGCAGAGCCAGCTGGGGAGGCAGCCTTGCAGTCTGTGCACTGCCTCCTAACTCTGGTCCATCTCCACCACCTCCTCTCTGAGCCTCACACTGATTTTCCCTTGGACTAGATGGTTGGTTGTAGTTATGACTCTGTACCTGTAGGGGGCACTGTGTTGCTGTCTCCAGGTATTGCCTTGAGATGAAAATATCTCGCCCAGGGGGCTGTGCCTCCAATGTCAAGTCAATGCAGGGGAATAAAGAGCCTGGGTCCTTCCCCCACTTTGGGACCTCTCTCAGGGACATCCAGCTCTCAAGTTCCCCTGCAGCATCACAGAGGCCTTTGTTATCTATCTTTGTTATCTTTGTATCATAGTTCAACTCCTTCCTCTGTCTAGTCCTGCAGCCCTCACTACTCCCATGGTGTGGGTCCTAAGAGCACTTCCTGATGGACACCTGCCCACTCATTTTCATTCTGGAGGTGCTTCTGGAAGAATCTGATCAGCAACAGCTCCTATACAGTGTCTCGGGTTCTATACTGCAGACAAGCCCTGTCCGGAGGCCCAGGTCAGCTCCAGCCCCTTGCACAACATGAGAATGTTAGGAATGCCCCAACTCCCTTCCCCAGGCTGCGTCCAGGGCCCCTCCTTGGACAGGGGAGTCAGTCAAATCCAATACATTCATTGTCTAGACATGAAAACAGACCCACCAAGGAAAGGGATTTGCCCAAAGCCATAAAGCAAGGACATGGTCCAGAACTCTCTTCTGGATCTTCTGTTATTTCTACTCTGGTGCATGGCTTTTCACTCTGACAGCATTGATCCAATCTGACAACTTTTCTTGAGCTCCTTCCCCTGCCCCTGGTGTTATTTCAGTGTCCCCCGCCTTCCCATCCCACAGATACCTTTTGTGTTATTTTCACCCTCAAACTCCATGCTTTGGAAAATCTTATCTACCATTCACTCTCCACTTGCAGATAAGAAGTTTATTTTCACAGTTGTATTCATCAAAACTATATGTAACTATCAGAGTTTTTCATCCGTAAGAGATCATCCTAATTGGCATAAATATTGAGTTGATACAAATTGAAGCTTGTAGTGTTATTGAGTTTGGTGGTAGTGGGGGTGGTTATTGAGAAAAAAAACATGCAGTTTCCATGAAGAACTTCAAAAATTTGAAAACAGCATCAAGATATCTGTGATGGTTCCAGCTGCATTGGTAAAACAAGACCCTGAACTCCCGGCCTCTAGCACAAAGCCTCTTGAGTTCCTGCTAAAAGTGCTTGAAAGCAGTAGCTCCTCCAATCAGGCATTTGAACACAGCAGGCCTGGGCTCTACATGCCTTGGGAGTTTTGCGGGCAGGGCCAGATGCCTTCTCATTAAGGGGAAACCGGGCAGAACTCTCTGTGCCATGACTCCATTTTATTGTTTAGTGTTCCACCATTAATCTTCCATTGCTTTGAGTCTTGAAGCAAAGACACTTGGGGAGACAGGCAAGTGGGGACCATTAAACTGCAATTAGCAATTTACTCCTTAGTTACCAGCTAAGTCCTTTGTGGAGTTTCCTGACAGCTCCTTAAAACAAAATGATTTGAGGTCCCAGCAAAGCCTCTCAGGTGGTGAGGGCTCCAAGCCATATTGGGCCCAGTTTTCAGTTTCTCCAGGTCCCCTGCCTACAGGCATGATGTGTTTAGGCCTGGAGGGTCCCACTGCTGGTGCTGCCTCTGGATATACCATCCCCAGCCTGGAAGTGCAGACACCACACAAGCTGGAGCCACCCTTAGCTGGAGGGCCAGCCTGGGTGTGAGCTGGAGACAGTGGGGCTTTCCAAAACATGCTCTAGCTGCAGAGTATACAGTTTCAGCTCTTGGATACAATCCAAGGGTTTGCTCCCCTTGCTTCCAAGATACTGTGGGCAAGAGTGCGCACCAAACAAGAAGCAGAAAAGTGATTTACATAGAGATAGAGGAGAGGGAGGTGCCCAGGGAGCTCAGTTCTATCTCAACTGTAGTCTGGTGTGCTTGGGCTTTCTTCCTGACAAACCTCCTAGAGACTTCCTATCCCCCTTCCTAGAGCCCTGCACCCTCTGGGATCTTCACAGTGCACCTCAGGTGTGGCGAGGAGGCCAGTCCTGGCTGGACAAGGGGCACGTGCCATAGAGCTGACCTGTTATTCTTGAGTGAGAAATGAGGTAAAATTGGCCATGACTCTACCCCAAGGGACCCTTTATGGGAGCTGCACATACCTGTGCTAGAAACCAGATTATCAATTAAAAGGTAAGATACTGCAGCTAACTTTGTCTTCTGGGATAGTATATGTATATGTACATTTATTTATTTTAATGTGGATATAATTTATATATTATGACCCGATCATGGGTAGATGATTCTTGTGCTGCTGAGTGCTGCTGCAGGGCAGGCAGGCTGTTGGCATAGCAGTGAAGACACTTCACAAAAGAAGAAATACAAATGGCTAATAATTGTATGAAAAAATGTTCAACATCATTAGCAATCAGAGAGATGCAAATAAAAACTACCTTGAGATTTCACCTAACTCCAATTAGAATGGCAATCATTAAAAACACAAACAACAACAAATGCTGGTGAGGATGTGGAGAAGTAGGAACTCTAAATACATTGTTGGTGGGATTGCAAATTAGTGCAACCACTTTGGAAAACAGTGTGGAGGATCCTCAGAAGACTGGGAATGAACCTACCATAGGATCCAGCTATACCACTCCTGGGTATCTACCCAAAAGAATGGAAACCAAACTACCAGAGTAATGCATGCATATCTATGTTTATAGCTGCACAATTCACAATTGCCAAACTATGGAACCAGCCAAGATGTCCACCAACAGATGAATGGATTACAAAACTGTGGGATATATATAGAATGGAATTCTACTCAGCCATAAAGAAGAACAAAATTATGTCACTTGCAGGAAAATGGATGGAACTGGAGAACATTATGCTAAGTGAGATTAGTCAGTCACAGAAAGTGAAAAGTCAGATGCTCTCGCTAATATGTGGAAGCTAGGGAGAATAGGACATAGGAGGGACTCCAGACAAAAATGGAGAAAACCTTAGAGGAGTAATGAAGGTGACCTAACTGAGGGAGATGGAAAGGGGGAAGAGGGAAACACCCTAATGCACAGGATGTACATACACAAATTTATCAAAGTCAACTACTATGCTGAGCATGGGAAGGAAGGGAGGGGGAGGGAATAGGGTGGGAATTGGGGGAGGGCTCAATGAGTGCTGTGTGCATGTATGCCTCTACCACCCTGAACTTCATCAAGATGTATGATTACAATGCACCAATAAAAAAAAAAAGATAAATGGAGATACTGAGACCTAGAAGGTCATGGACACTGGGACTTAAAGGGGGGGGGTAAAAACACCATGTATCCCCTCACCCAATTGCTGACTAAGCTATATCCTTATTTATGATATTCTTTTTGGTGATGTCATACCAGACCAGCCTGTCTTTATAAAGATAAGGAAGCATGAACTAAGTATAAGACCCAGAGTCTAGGGGTGGGAGTGTCTTATTTTGAGCACTCTGTCACCTCAGTGTGGTGCTTTCTCTTTCACTTTTACAATAAGCCTCTTAGCTTTGCAACTGAGATTTCTGGCTCTTTATTTCTATACTGAGCTAAGAAAAGGACCCACGGTGACACCCAAACTATAACATATTAGATATAATATGTAATTTGTATATAATAATAAATATCATTTTATATAATTAAAACGTATATTTTTAGATATATGTATTTCAATTACTTAATATTTATTAAAGGAATCATAAGAGATATGTATGATCCTTTCAAATAAAATTTAAATTAAAACTCTCTGAAGGTTTTAATGATGGGAACTGGGAAGTCTGAATGAAGTTAAAAAAGTTGATGGAAATGTCTTATGAAACAAGTTATTGGAAGGGGACATACATAAAAAAATGAGTAAAAAAACCCTTTTCTTATAAAAACTGCCACAGAAAAGCACCCATTTATGTCTAGAGAGTCATATATGGGATGCCCAATTGTTTAAAAAAGTATAGCATATAATAAGAGGGAAATATAGGCAACCCCAATGTGATAATAATAATAAATAACAACAAACCCTATAGGAAAATGGCTAATCCAAACTGAATCATCACAGAGTCTTCAAACTGAGCTTATCACATGTATTTTTCAGCAATTTTTAAATGAGGCCAGGTCCCAGTGAACCCAGAGACCTGGTTCTAGGGATCTATCAACACCTATCAAGCTGTGAATCCTGTGCTTTTACACTTCTAATTGTTTGGGTTTCTTCCAGTCCCAAAGGTAGTAATTCAAACATTTCTTTGACTTCTTAAGCCATCCCGATTTCCAGAAGCTCAAGCACTCTCTCTCTTATCATGACTAGAGCCTAAAATTACTTTTAACAGATTCCTTCTCTTTTCTTTAAACTCCTGGCAAGCAGTGAGTCCATACCCTCCCTCAGGCCAATCTATAGGGGTGAGGTCAAGACGAGAGATGTGGGAGGAATGGTTACTTTGAACTATGGGGGATGAAGGTCTTCAGCTGTGGGATTAAGAGATAGTGGGGCCATGCTCAGTGGACCCTAAAGAAAATGATCCCAAGCCTTTACCTCCAAAGATTCTGAAAACTCAAGCTCATCACCACTGAAACATCAAAGTTGGTATAAGGTGGCATTACTAAAGCCTCAAGCTTGTTTTCTAAATTTCTGGATGTTAAACCCTACTGGCTGTAGGAGGTAACTGGCTGCAGGTGACTCTCACACATGACCCAAACCCACTCTTTCCTCATAATTGAATGGTAATGAGCTACAGTTCTGGTCTCCTTTGAGACCTAGACCAAGAGTATATGTAGAATTGGGATGATGACATCCATGGTTATAGGCTGCATGAGTTTCCTATTGCTGCTATAACAAATTACCACAAACTTAGGGACTTAAAGCAACACAACTTATTGTCTTGTAGTTCTGGAGGTCAGAAACCTAAAATCAAAGTGTCTATGGGGCCACTTTTCTTCTGGAGGCTTCTGCGGAGAGTCTGTTCCCCTATTTTGGCTTCTAGAGGCCACCCACATTCCTTAACCTGTGATCCTTTCCTTGCATCACTCCAACCTCTTGCTTCCATCATCACACTCTTGTTTCTGTTGTCACACTTCTTCTTTTTTTTTTGCGGTACCGGGGATTGAACCCAGGAGCGTTCTACCTCTGCGCTACACCCCCGGCCCTATTTTTTTTATGCTTTATTTTTGAAACCGGGTCTCACGAAGTTGCGGAGGGCTTCACTAGGTAGACAGAGAGAGAGAGAGAGAAAGAGAGAGAGAGAGAGAGAGGGAGAGAGATTGCACGCGCGCGCATGTGCGTTGAGGTTGGCTGTGAACCCAGATCCTCCGGTCTCTGCCTCCCAAAGTACTGGGATTACAAGTGTGCGCCACCACGCCTGGCCACACTTCTTACTACTTTGTCTTTGGCCTTGCTGCCCTCTTTAAAGGACCTGTGATTACACTAAGTTAATCTGTATCATATAGGATATCTTCCCATTTCACTATCTTTAATCACATCTGTAAAGTCCCTTTTGACATAAAAGGTACCACATTTACAGGTTCTGGGGATTAGGATGTGGGTATCTTTGCAGGTGGGTATTATTCAAGCCCATCACACCTGGTTTGCTATCAATTCTTGCAACAAGTCTGCATTTCTGATAGTAATCATCCATCCAATTCTGTACTATTTTTGCTTTAGTATTTGCTGTGCCCACATCTCCTGGAAGGGATAGTTGGAGTATTATATGAGTAGACCCTCCTTGGAAATAGTTGGTGAATAGCTGATCTGATTTCTGGTTAATGACCTATTGAGTAATGGCCGACTGGCTTGCCATGTGCTAGCCATTGACTCATTGCATTGCCAATAATCAAGTAGGTTCTAATGAAGTTGGATTTTAATTATATACGCACTGTAGCCACTGATGTTTTGACTAGAAGTGATGAAGAGCCAGGCTTGGACTACTATGGGAGCTGTGGATGGTATGTGTAAGCAGACAAAGCTGACTAATCAAGAGAGTTAAGCGGAGATAGAATTGGGGAGACCCTGTGGCCTTTGGGAGACTGAGATGCTGAGGTCCAGCCCTGTGGGGCCCGGCTTCCTATCCTGCTGCATAACTTGAAAGTCTCTCTGTGTCACTACAATGTCTCATCTCTGTTCTCGGGCCAATCAAAGTGGGATTCTATTCTTTGCCAAGTGGGGGGAGGGACCCCAGCTCCAAACAAAATAGCCATTTTCCTTGACTTCTCATAAGAGTGGCCTATCCAACCCTTGAAAGCAAAGTGTTTACATACAGCAGAAATCTTCAAAAATGTTAGAAGATCAATGAAGAGGGGTGGGATGGTTCCCCTTGTGGTTTCCTGATTTGGGGGTGTTTCAGTCCCTGCACCCTGGTAGTCTTCCCTTTCAAAGCTGGAACTATTGAAGCCCCAAGGGCAGACCCAGCTTCTCCAGCCCTGATTAAGACAAGAGGTTACTTGACAGTTTTTTTTTTACAGTTAAAGCACTGAGAACAAACAACTCTCACATTCCTACTCTTACCATGTCTCAGTTCATAGGTCTGTCCTTCTGCCTCAGTTTCCTAGTGCTTAACTCTGTTCCCTCACCCTCAATATCCCCATTCAGCCCTGGGAATAAAGCTGCCATTTGCTTTCCTCCTCAATACTGGTTGGGGCCATGCAATGAGTGAACCATTCCTCAAAACCACATCATTGAAGAGCCCTCTGCTCTTTGGACCCTGCTGCCACGGCCCATCAGGTTCTAGCACTTGCCCCAGTCATGCCTGGGCTTGCCATAGCCCCTGAAAATTGTGACCTGTACCTCCCAACTGGCTTGGAGGCTCCTCATGGCCATGCCCCTGTTCTTCCAGGTCAGGGTTCCTCTTGCTCCCCACTAGCAGGTATAAGTGAGAACCCCGCGGCCCCACTTCCCCTGCCACTCCTTACCTGCGGTAGGATCCTCCGGGAAGTACCTGAGAATCCCAGCGCTATGGACTAATGAATTGGGTTTTGTTTAGCAGTGTGCATTTTATGTAACAAAGTACTAATAGGGCCTCTGCTGCCTCCAGTGCCTTAGCTGTCGGTGAAAATTGAAGAAGACCCGAGACTGCTGAGGAGCCAGCTGGTGATTTAATTTCCCCTAATTTTTCTACCTCTGGGGAAATTGTCAAATTAATGAGAAGCCAGACCTCTCAACCACTCTCTACAGCACTGTGTGAGTGGTTGCCTGAGAAATGCAGGACACAGACACTGTGTCCTCTGGCTCAGGGCCCCATGGAGTCCTGGGGCAGTTGTGCCCATCCCACCTGCCGCTGGGCCCCAGGATCCAGAGCACAGGGCAAGAAATCTAGCTTCAGCTCCTGGTGAGAGCACGTCTGCTTCTAGGTCTCCCTGCTGGTGGCTTTCCTATTATTTTTTTCCCTCCCACTTGTAGCTGTTTCTAGGATGGTGCTGATGCTGATTTTCCTTGGCTCCTGGGGCGCTGGATAAGACCTGGATGTGTAGACAAGATCCCAAGGGGCAACACGTTGGGTATGACCATAGCATCAAGGGCCCTGCAGCTGGTGCCACAGCCTGACAGGTCTGGATCTCAGCTGCAGCCGGGGTTGGTGAGGAGACTGGGCAATTCACTTCTCTCCACGCCTCAGCTGTCTCCTTTCAGCCCTGTGGGCTCTCAGGGTGCTAGTGGCTCTATAGTTCTATTAATCTTTATTTTATTTGTTTTTCAGAGCATCGAGTAGCCTTTAGCATTCAACAGACTTGCAACTTTTATGAATTTTGCCACCAGACCTGCTGGTGATGAAAATGCTTTAGAAAGAAGCCACGTCTTTTCCCTGTTTTGAGGGATAAGAAAGTAATTCTTAAACATTACCGCAAAGATGCCTCCTCACAGTCTTCTTCAGTGTCCTGCCTCTTTGGATTTGGGCAAAGCTTCATCCTCCCTTTTTCTTTCCTCCTGCCTCTCAGTACATTCAGCCCTCAGTATCCATGGGGGATTAGTTCCAGGACCTCCTGAGAGTACCAAAATACACAAATGCTCAAATGGCATAGTATTTGCAAATAACCTAATGGCATAGTATTTGCATATAACCTACACACACCCTCCTGCATACTTTAGATTATCTCTAGGTTATTTATAATACCTAATACAATATAAAGGCTACATAAGCAATTTTAATAATTTATTGTTCAGGGATTAATAAGAAAAAAGTTTGTACATGTTCAGTACAGATGCACTTTTTTTCTGAATAGTTTCAATCTATGGTTGGTTAAATCTGCAGATATAGAACCAATGGATATGGAGGGTCAACTGTATTCCCTATGTCTCTCACTCGGCAGAAACACCAGATGCATCAGAGGGTTAGTATTGATCCTTCAGGAAATATTCATGAAGTCCCTGGGCTTTTACCCTGGGTGGGAGTAGGTGCAGGCTCAGACAGGCTGCTGACTCCAAAAGCTCCTCCCACCAGCTGACCACTTCTGATTTCCCCAAGCAAAAATACTATACTGTCCTAAGGATCCCCCAACTCATCAATACATCATTTTAGTGCTTCCCAACTGGAGTTAAGAAGAAAGCTATTCTGGGTTGAAGAATGTTAATGGACAAGACACAGCATAAAATTTTCTTCTATCAAAATACATATATTTTTTGTTTAATCATGAATGAAAGTCAGATTTCTTTACTCCAAAATCTCAGAACTTTTAAAATATTGGCAATCTTCTGAGAATCTTCTGAGATGAGGATTTAGTCTGTAGCGTTTCCCAAGTTTATTTGGTCTTGGAACATTTTGGTTTTTGAGACTAGATTAACATCTCCCTTGAAGAGTGTTCAGTGGAACACATTTAGGAAAATGTTTTTTCTATTATAAGATATATCACACTGTATTGCAATGATTTATTCACATGTCTGCCTTCCTTACCAGGCTGTGATTTCCTAAAGGGCAGGGAATGTATCTTACTCATCTCTTTATCTCTAGCACTTAGCACAGTGCTTTGCTTCCTAGGGTTGTTCCCTCCATAGCTCTAGCCACGGTCACCAACGGCCTCCATCTCTGTTCTCATCTTACGCAAATTCCCAGCAACATTTTACTGGAGTGGGCTCTTCTTCCTCCTTCAAACACCTGTGTTTCTCTTGGCTCCTGTGATATCACACACACACTGCTTTGCTGTCCTCCTGTAGAGTCTTTCTCTATGACCTCTTGTCTAAACATTAAAGTGTCTAGAATTCTATCTTGGTACAGTTCCTATGCTATGGCTACACTCTGCCTCAGGTGACTTCAGGCAGATCCATGGCATGAAACACTGTCTATAAGCCAAAGATTATCATGCTTATGTTTCTTGACGTGGCTTTCTCTTGAGCCCCAGACTCATATCTAACTGCCTATTTGACATCTATTTTTAGAAGTTGATGTTTGAAAAATCTAGAACAAAAGTTTTGCTTTGATCCAACAAACCTATTTGTCTTCTGGTCCTTCCTGTGTTAGTAAATAACATCCACCAGCTGCTTATATCCAAACCCTAAACTCATCCCATTTCTTCACCTTCTTTTTCAATCTGTCAGCACATCCTATGAGTACTATGTTATTCTTTGGATTACTGCTTGGTAAATATCCACTCTCCTACAGGTACTAGTACTTCTTCCATTTCCCTCCCTCTGCAGAGAATACTTTCCCCACCCAGTTGATCATGAATTTGGTGTTAGCACATGTGTCTGGAGCTGAAATTCTGAATGTGTTTGAAAAGTGTGGTTTGGCACTTGCATACTGTGTCAGTTCCAAACTTACCCTTTGTTGCTTCATCTGGGGAAATGGCCATGGGCCCTTTATTTATTTTTCCTTTGCCAGCAGGTACAATGTTCATCTTTGTCAGTAGAGGCACTGGATGTGCCTGACTCCTCAGCATACCTGCCCACCAGCCTGGGCATGCTCCTGAGGATGCTTCTACTTGCTGGTACTTGTGGAGCTCTGGCTGAGGAGCCCAGAGCACTTGCCTGGCCTCACACTCCTCCTGGACCACTCCAATGCTTACACTCTCGCGGCCCTACAATAAATCTTGGTCCCAACTAATTATGATGCTCCAGGTATTATACATGTTTCAATAAATATCTGGTTCTGTTTCAGATCAATTTATCCATTTTAGCATATTCAGCCATCTATTTGTTTGGGGGCACTTAATACAATATCTTAATGATGACATCTTTATAAAATAACTTCCTATCTGGTAGGGCATCCCCCCAGCCCACTGCTTTTTGACACATTTTCTTTTCAGCTCTTCTTTTTTATTCACTTCTCCAGATGAATTTTAGAATCATTTTTTCATTTCTCCAAAACTCTAGTATGATGTGTTTATTTGGAGAAATTAACATCATTATTCAGTTGAGCTTTTCTATCTAAGTGATTGACACATCTATTTTAGTTACCTTCTTTTCTGTCCTCAATAGAACACTCTGATTTTCATTATATAGGCTCTGAACTTTCTTTTAAGATTATTGGTAGGCATTTTTTTCTTTTGCTGCAACTGTGCATGGCATTCATTACTTTTTTATTAAACCCTTTAAATGATTAATGCTATTAGAAAAGTTATTGATTTCTGCATGCTTATTCTGCAACAGATCATTTAATTGAATTCTTATTAATTCTATGTGTTTTTCTTGAGTTTCTTGGGTATGAAATCATATTGACGGTAAATAATTATGGTCTTTCTCCTCCCTTCAGTAATTATACCTCTTATGTTTTGTATCTCATTATGCCAATTAGAACAATGCTAAATAATGATTGTATTCTGGAAGATTTTTACTTTCTTATGCAAAAATGAACATTGACTTTTTTCTTATTTTATATAAAAATTAACTCAAAATAAATTATAGATTCAAATCTAAGAACTAAAACCATAAAAACTTTTAGAAGAAAGCATAAGAGAAAAAAATGTTATGTCCTTGATTTTGGCAACAATTTCTTAGGGCACAAAAAGTATGAATCATAAAAGCAAAAATTGGTAAACTGGACTTTATCAAGATCAAAGTGCTTGATTTTTGAAAAACCACTCTTAAGAAAATGAAGAAGCCAGGCATGGTGGTACATACCTATAATCCCAGTACTTGGGAAGCTGAGACAGGAGGATTTCAGGTTTGAGGCCAGCCTCAGCAATTTAGTGAGATCCTGTTTCAAAATAAAAAATAAAATATAACTGGGGGTGTAGCTTGAAGGTAGAATACCCCTGGGTTCAGTCCCCAATACCAAAAAAAAAAAAAAAGAAAAGAAAGTAAATGAAGAAACAAGCCACAGATTGGAAAGAAATAGTTTCAAAACAGAAATATGACAAAGAACTTGCATTCAGAACAACTCAATAATAAGAAGATGCACAACCAAATAAAGAGGTGAACAAATTGAAGACATTTCACCAGAAAAGAAAAAAAGATATATTGGTGGCAAATAAACACATGAAAAGATGATCAACGTCATCAAACCAAAACACCCTTGTACATATACTAGACAACTAAAATTAAAAAACTGATAATACCAAGTGCTGGTGAAGATGCCAAATAACTGCAGCTCTCATACAGTGTTGGTGGGAATGCAGACTAGTACAGCCACTTTGGAAAAAAATTGGCAGTTTCTTTTAAAGTTAACATTTGCTTAATATGACTCAGCATTCCCACTCTTAGTTATTTATCTAAGGAAAATTTAAAAAATTATACAAAACCCTATAAAGAAATGTTTATAGTAGCATTATTTGTGATGGTCCAAACCTGAAAATAATCCAATGTCTATCAATCCCTGAGTGGATAAACAGATTTTGGTGCATTCATACAATGGAATACTACTCATACCACAGCATGAATGAATCTCAGAAATAGTATGCTATGTGAAAGAAGCAAACCACAGAAGACTGCCATATGATTTTATTTTATGACATTATGGAGGAGGTCAAATGATAAGGAAAGAAATCAGCTCAATGGTTTCCAGGGTTGGGATAAGACAGAGAGTTAAATATAAAGGAGCTTCAGGGAATTTGGGGGCAATAGAAATACTCTATATATTGAATATTGTAGTGCTTAGACGACTGCATATATTTGCCCAAACTCATCAGATTAAATATTTTTAAGAGGGTAAATTGTAGTGTGTGTGAATTGTATTTCAGTAAACCTGACTTTTAAAAAAGAAATGGCTAGCCGGGCGTGGTGGCGCATGCTTGTAATCCCAGTACTTGGGAGGCGGAGACCGGAGGATCCGGGTTCGCGGCCAGCCTCAGCTACATAGTGAGGCCCTTCACAACTTCGCGAGACCCGGTTTCAAAAATAAAGTATAGAAAATAGGGCCGGGGGTATAGCTTGGAGGTAGAATGCCCCTAGGTTCAATCCCTGGTACTGCAAAAAAAATGGCTATAGAGACAAAATAATAATAATAATAATGATAATGATAATATTAGTATTAGTGGTAATTCTGGTTTTGCTCTTTGTTTTTTTTGTCGTTGTTTGTTTTTTTGCGATACTGGGGATTGAACCCAGGGGCATTCTACCTCCGAGCTGCACCCCCAGCCCTATTTTTTATTTTTATTTTGTAACAGGGTCTCACTAATTTGCAGAGGGCCTCACTAAGTAGCTGAGGCTGGCTGTGAACCCGGATCCTCCGGTCTCAGCCTCCCAAGTACTGGGATTACAAATGTGCGCCACCACGCCTGGCTTGCTCTTTGTTTTAATAGGGAAGTCATTGTTTATGCATTATTTTAGCCACCGATTTGAAAAATAAGGTATATTCTTTATCATGTTGAAGAAAAAAATAGACTTCTGTATCTTTAAGATTTCTTAGCTGCCCATAACAGAAGCTGGTTCCAGCTGGTTTAAGCAGAGAAGAAATTTACTGACAGGATCCTGGATAGCTCCAAAAATTACCAAAAAGTCAGAAAAAAAATGGAGCCTGGGCAGCTGGAACCACAGCCCAGATTGTGACGTTGTAAGAGAGAAATGGCTGGCACCATCTTTGACTAAGAGATGGCATAGCCTAAGCCAGCGCTGCTGGCCTGGGAGCCTGGATGCAGGTCTTGCATTCTGTCACCGTTTCTCCCTGGAAACGGGTGCAGCTGTCATGACTGGAACCACCACAAACAATTCTCTGCCTCCTGCCTTCTTTGCTCTACCATCTGATCTTGAGCCGATTGCCTCACAGTTGCTATGAGGATGGGCCAATGCCCAGAGTCTACAAGGAGATTCTAGCATCTTCTCCATTTCCACAGTGGAAGGTAGTATTGCCTCCCACGATGACTCAGAAGGCAGGGGGTTCCCAAACATAGGGAAGGCATTCAGATGTGGAGTGCCTTTCCCTAAAAAAACAAAATAAAATCCCAACCGTCTACTTGTACTATCTATTCCTAGTATTTTACAGAATGTCCCCTTTAGAGGTCAATGTTGAATCTTCATAAATGATTTTCCTCTCCTGTTGAGATAATCATATGGTTTCTTTTTTTTTCTGGTCCACTGATGTGTTCCATAAACAGATTTACTAGTATTAAAACAGCTTTGCATTCTTTGGTAAACCCTACTTGGTTGTGGTAAATGATTCTTTTAATATACTGTAGAATTCAATTTGCTGGCAGTTTGTCTAGGATTTTCGCATTTATATTCATGAGTGAGATTGGTCTAGTTTTATTTTATGCGGTCTCTTTGTCAGCCTCAATGACATTCTGGGCTCTTCCTTCCAGGGATTTCATGCCCCCTGGTTGGGATTTGATCCCTGAAATATTTTTCATAAACCATGGGCTTTACCACAGCCCACACAGCTCATTGAGTGTTAGGAAATTATGGGGATCGACATAGATATGATGGGAAATTCTAGACGCCTGAGGCATCCCTTAAATTATTCTGGGACATTTACTGAGGGCCTACCCTGTGCCAGCTGCTAAATTACACAACCTGAAGTTTAAATAAGCTTCTCCTCTGTGGGGGGAATTCAGATGAACCAGGAGAATCATCTGAAGTAGAGGATGTGAGAGGAGACGTGAAGGGCCATCTCATCCACCTGTGTTGTATGGTAGAGAAACCAAAGCCCAGGAAGGCAAGAGACCTGCTCCCATCACATAACTCAGGGTTCCCTGACTCTGTACCCCTTGCTCTTTTGAAGGGTCTGCTTTTTTGTAGACAGGGAAACCATAAAAACAACAACAAAAACCAGGTTTAGACCCTGGTGGAAAAAAAGTTTTCAGGCCCTGCAGCAAGAGTGGACAAGCCACAAATCTTTTTTTTTTTTTTTTTTTGTGGTACTACAGATTGAACCCAGGGGCATTCTACCTCCAAGCTACACCCCAAGCCCTATGTTTTTTTATTCTTTATTTTTGAAACAGGGTCTCACTAAGTTGCAGAGGGCCTCACTAAGTAGCTGAGGCTGGCCACAAACCTGCGATCCTCCTGTCTCAGCCTCCCAAGTTCTGGGATCACAAGCATGCGCCACCACGCCCAGCTTAAGCCACAAATCTTTACACAGCTTGTGTTGGCATGCTAGAGAAGTAGGCCCCAGGTTCCCTTCAAGACCCTTGGGCCCCAGGGAACTACACAGACCCCTGCATTTGTCCTGTCCAAAAATAAGTCAAAAGGACATCAAATATAGCCTGAAGGGTTCTGAGGCCAGGCTGCCTGGATTCAGGTTGTTTGAGATTACTGAGAATGAGCCTAGTGGCCCTGGATTCCAAAGCCTCAGTTCCTCATCTGTATAATGGGATCATGCACATGCTTTAAGTTAAGCCAGTCCCCAACTCAGAGCAAGCCCTCGTTTATTTCTATAAAGAGCCTGCTCTGTGTCATGCAATGCTGTTGAGATAGCTGAGACCCTGAATGATATATTTTATGTAGTGCAAACATCTACTCCAAATGCATGACTTTTGGCTCACAGGAATGGCACCTTTAAAATGCCCTTTTACTTTTCTCCTGAAGCCATTTAAGAGAACAAAGAGGTCTTTGGATAATTATCAGGGAACTACCTCACCATTCTCTCCTTTCTTGATTTTCAGGTTGGTAGGTCTGGAGATCTCTCCCCTGGGCTCACCTCTCTGTTGCTGCTCATAGCCCAGGGCATCTCTGGCAGCTGGTGTCCAGTGCCACCATCCCAGGCCAGCCCCCCGCAGGTGTCCCCCATGCTTCGGGAAGGCATCTGCTCGGCTGCAGGTGTGCACCCACGCCATGCTTGGGAGCTGTGCTGTGCTCTCCAGGCTGTAGCTCTTGTCTGGTTTCCCAGCCAGAGCATCTGCATAGCTTTCCCTCCAGCTGTGGCCACACCCACATCCCCAACTCCAGCATCCTTGTCTCTCCCTTGTTACTCTCCAGGACACATATTAAACAAAGGCAAATTCTGCAAAAGCAGAATTCTGCAGATGGCTGTGACTTTTTAACAGCCTTGGCCTGGGGGGGGTGCCACATGAAAGAGGGGATCCTTTTAGGACGCCATTGGAAATGTTCTCGGCTTGAGCCGGCAGAGTTGTGCTTTCTCCTTCATTGTCATTAACTCACTGAGTGACCTTGAGTGAGTCTGTTTCCCACTCTGGGTCTCAGTTTCCTTGTTTGTGCAATGAAAATCCTCCCTATAGCATCAATCTCTACAATCTAGTGGGCTTTAAAATGGAAGAGGTGCTATAGTTTGGATCTTAAATGTCCCCCAAAGGCCCATGTGTTAAAGCTTGGTCCCCAGGGTGGTGCCATTGGGAGGATGTGGAACCTTGAAGAGATGGGGCCTAGTTTAGATGACCGGGGGCACCCTTGAAGGGGACTGTGGGACCTTGCCCTTTCCTCTCCCTCTCTTGCTTCCTGGCAGTTTTGCTCCTCCACGTGCTCCTGCCACAATGTGCTGCCACCAAAGGCCCAAAGTGATGGGACCATGTGATCACGGACTGAAACCACCAAAACTATGAGCCAAAATAATAACCCTTTTCTCTTTGTCAGTTGATTATGTTGGGTATTTTGTTATTGTGTTGGAAAGCTGACTAACACGGATGGGTAAAGACAGTCTTTATAAAGCTATTGTGAGCAGGGCCCTCTTACTGGCTGAGGTTTTAATTAATTGACATTTAATATGAGAAGATGTCTTAGCAATCTTTTGGTCACAGGAATAGAAACAGTCTGAACTTCACTTAAGAGAAGGGGTGCCAGGGGATTTCTGGGCACCCAATTGCAGGAATTACAACTGGGCTTTCTGGAGCCTGAGTCACCAGGTAACTGCTCTCTCTGTCTTGGTCAGGGACCATATGCCTCTCTCTGCTCCTGTCTCCTCTCTGTTGACCAGTTCCTTCTCCAAGGCTCACAGCTCAACTCCCGAATCAGCCACTATGTGGCTGTGCCTGGCACTGGCACCAGCCTAGTCCTGGCTTCCCCTAACCTAACTCCACATAAACTACCTGTCTCTGTGGTGTTGCTACCCAGCTTGGGAGAGGTGTCCACCCTTCATCCACTCCGGTGTGTGTTGACTGGGATCCTCTGTTTCCTAGGATTGATGTCGGTGTGGTGGTGGGTAGGCTTTCTGAGAGGTAGTGATAGCCTGTTACTCAGCTCGCTGGAACTAAGTCATTCATCTCAATGTTTCATTTTACAAATAAGTAAAATGAATCTTAGAGTCCAAGTGAGGTGCAAGGTCACGCAGGATCGATGGCAATGTTGGGACTTGAACTCAGTCCTCCCAAGTGGTAATTTGGAACTCTTCCCAAGGCATCACCCTGGCCTTTCTCTGGTTCAAATGCAGAGGAGTGTTTACACTTGATGAACACGCTCTGTAATGAAGCTGTGGAAATCAAAGTGACAGGATGCCATAGCCAGGCAGGACGGCTGGCTTTGTCATAAAGAATCTATAAAGTGTGAAGGGCTGCCTCCGGGGATCCATATTGCGCAGTGTACAGGCCCCACTCTGAAGCCACAGGGCTGGTGGGGAGCCACCAAATGCAGCTGGGCAGCATCCCAGGGGACATTCCTGGCATGGTTCAGTGCCTCTCTCAGGGCTCCCAAAGACTGGGCAGACCATTCACGCAGCATTTGTCAGCCAATGTCCCACATGTCTTCTCTTGCCTCCCAATTTCTCACCTCCATACATGGTGACAGAAAGCATGTGCCGTCGCCTATACCCACAGACTATAACAGGAAAGGAAACCTTTATTTTGGGAAACTGGGCTAGGCTCTGGGGATATAATGGCAAACAAACAGCCAATGTTTCCTCCTTGATAGTGTTGATGGCCTAGAGAAGGGGGGGCAAATCCACACTGCGACAGGAAGCCATAGGAGCATGGGAGGCACCCGGTGTGGCAGGGGAGGGTCCCGGAAACAGGATGTCTCGGCTGAGGCCTGAGGATGGTTATGACCATAACTAACGGTTTTGAGCGCGCAGTGTGTCTGGCACTAAGCGCTCTACATGCACCGTCTCACTCGCCCCCATAGTTACTGGTACTATTATTGCCTTCATTTCACAGATGAGGAACGGAGGTGCAGGGAGTTTTTGTACAAGTCTAAGACCACACAGGTTCTTTTGGTTTTTTTTGCAATATTGGGGATTGAACCCAGGGACATTCTACCTCTGAGCTACATGCTCAGCCCTATTTTTTATTCTTTATTTTGAAACAGCGTCTCACGAAGTTGTGGAGGGCCTCACTAAGTAGCTGAGGCTGGTCGCAAACCTGGATCCTTCTGTCTCAGCCTCCCAAGTACTGGGATTACAAGTGTGTGCTACCACGCCCAGCTAGACCACACAGTTTAAGAAAAAGTGCTACAGCTGAGGAGTGGAAGCCTTGCAGTCTGCCCAGGTAGCCTGCCTGAGTAGCCACTAAACCATGCAACAGCCGCTAAGTTGGCAAAGGTGGGGACCACAGCAGGGGGCCCGGAGAAGGCAGTGAGGGACAGGCTGCCTGGTGGGAGCACAGCGGGAGACGCCCAGCCAGGCGCAGGGTAAGGCCTGAGCCTGGCAAAGGGTTTGTGGACCACATCAAAGATCTGGTCTTTATTCTGAACACAGTAGATAGGAAGACACTGAAGTAATTTAAGGATAGGAAACACATGATTAGAATTGCAAATTTAAAAGACCATTCTGTTTGTAGAATGGTGAACAGATTGGAAGGGGGCAGCAGTAGAAGTGAGAAGACAAATTTAGAGGCCACTGCAGGAGCCCTGAGGAGGGATGATGGCAGTGTGTGTGGGGGGGGCAGGGGGAGGACAGTGAAGGAGATGATGGGGCGGGGGAACTGGAGTGTGTCAAGAGGCAAAATGGACAGTGTTTGGTGATAGGGGCCAAGGGCGAGGGAAATGTCCAGATTGTCCTCGGACTCTGGCTTGTGTGAGTAGATGGAGATGGGGTGCCATTCATGAATGAAGAAGAGGCTGGAAGGGTGTACCTGTTTTCTGCATTGGTCTACACTTTTATTCGTCAAATTTGAAGGATAATTTTACTTTGAGGGTGTTTAAAAATAGCTATGTGTAAGGGGGTGGTATGATGATTCTGGGAAGTGACAAAATGTCAGCCACTTATTGGCTTTTCTGCTACTCAGAGAACCTGTACTGTCACTAGATAAAGGAATTAGAGGATGGAGCCAGAACCCACTCGCAGGAGCAGGAAGGGAATGAGGTTCTTGGGCAGCCTTCCTGGAGGTGAGGTTGCAGTCCTGGCTTTCTAGGCTCCCTTTGCAGGAAATTTCCATTACTTCTTAGAATTTCACATTTCCTGAATCTAGATTCTCTGAGAGAGGTCTCAATAGAGGGGGACATCCATGCAACCATATGTAGTAGGCATGAAACCATTAAATGGAAAAATCCTGGAGAAGCCGAGAGAATTACTATTCTAGCCATTGTGGCTGAAAGGAGATGCGGAAGTAGAAGACCAGGGAGCAACCACTTGGCAACAGTCCTCAAGAAATGAACCAAATTATCCAACCCCCACCACGCACACAAAGTCTCGAGGTCGCACCTGCAAACCATTCCTGGGCAGATGGTTTATGAGCTCATCACAGGCCAGGGCAGGTTGTAGGGGATGCTGCATTGCCTGCCTGGATCCCACTTTGGGACCCAGGTGCTCACTCCTCCAGCTGCTAGAAGTGGTGACCTTGATGGCTCACAGCTGAGCCTGCCTCCAGACACTGCCCCTTCACCTCCCTGTCCGCCCAAGGCCATGCGCTCTTCCCCAGGCAGCCTGGACTCCAGAGGACCCTGAAGGCCATCCCAACTCCAGGGCTGCTTGTGGCATCGGTTTCTGTTGTGATTCTCTTGAGATTTTGGAAGGCATAGGTAGGCAACGCCAGCCTGTCCAATACTCACAGGTTGCTGATCTGAGGACTCGCTTCCTGGCTGTGAGGTCATGGTGGGGCCAGGTATGAGTGTTTAACTCAGCTATAAGAGGCCCAGCCTCCCACCATTTCCTCCTCACCAAGGTCAGAAACAACAAGGGCAGGTGGGCTTCAGCCTGTCTCTGTAGGGTCCCAGCTTATGGCCACAGGGTTGCAACCTGTTCATCATCTTCTCTTCCTGATGCTTGCCCCGAGGACTTCAAGCTCAGGCATCAGACACAGAGACAGCCTTACCAGGACCAGTTAGCCAGCGCCCACAATGCATAGGTCAATTCTCTGAAATAATAAATCCCTTAAAATCTCTCTCTCTCTCTCGTTCTGCTTCTCTTGTTCAAAACTAGTGTAGACATACATTCTAATTAGAGGAAAGCTGAAGCTAAAACTCCTGCACAGATTAGTGCAGTAGAAAATAGGGTCAGGATTAGCTTGAACAATAGAAGCTTAGCTGAAGAAAATGTCTGCTTTTTGAAGAAATGTAAGTAGTTAGTATGTCCGCTCCAGTGCGGACGTGGGACACCAGGCTATCCCTGCCCAGAGAGTAACATGAAGTAGATAGCAAGGTTTGGAGAATGGACATGGACAACGTCCGAGGAGACCTTGCCCCAACCGTTCCTGGTTTAAGGCTGCATCAGTGCTTGATAGGGAGGAACTGGTAGTTAAATCCTCACCTGCGACTGAGTCAGGTTGCTGGATGTATGTGTATACGTCAAACAACATAGTTCATTTCATAGCTTGCCTCAGTTCTTGTCTTCTGTAGGCCATCAAAGGCCCGAGCTTCAAAGCTTCTACAGCCGCGGCGGCCAGGTGCAGTACCCAGAGTCACCACCAGGGGCGCTCACCACGCGCAGCTTTAGTACCTGCGGAGGTTGAGACTTTCCCTAGGGGTTTTGCAGTATCCAGAAGCATCTGTTTTCTAGTCATCTCTTCCGATCTTTCCGGAACAGTTACTGATCCTTCTCCCCTTTGAGTGTGACTGAGTGTGACCCCTTAGGGATTCCTGGGCTGGGGAATGATTTTCCCAGCTTGGAAGGATGAGGAAGAAGGTGGGCACGAGGAGGGGGAAGCAGAGAGAGAGAGTTTCCAACTGAGTGATGAGAAGTAATAGCAGCAAAGGGAAACGGGAGGAATAGGGTTCATTAGCCACTATTTGAAAACACCAAGGTCCCAGAGCAGGATTCTTAACAGATTTAATGCTTTTCATACATATTTTATCTGCAAAGCTGGGAAAAGCATCTGAGAAGGGAATGTGGAGACTCTCTGGAGGGCAGCTTAGCTTTCTCTTCTGCCATGTGCTCCTTATCCCTGGGAGCCTCACCCACGGACCCCTGCCTCCTTCTCTTGGGAGGGCTCACTTTGGAAAGGCGCAGTGCTTGGAGGCTGATCAGGAACACTTCTAACCTAACCAGGCAAGAGGAACACTCCCCTCTCTCTCTTTCTCTCAATCTCTCTCTCTTTGCCTAACTCCCCAACTATTAGCAGATAAGCAGACTTTGGCTAGCTGAAAACACACTCCCCCAAGCATATCTACATCCCAATCTCCCAATTCCTGGAATCCATGAGTGTTATCTTAGATGGCAAAAAAAAGTATCTGCAGATATGACTAAGTTAAGATCTTGAGGTGGGGAGATTATTCTGATTATTCTGGACTTATCCAGGTGGGCCCTGAGTGCAATCACCTGTATCCTTATAAGGTAGAAGGAGGCAGAGGAAGATTGGCACAGGCAGAGAAGTTGATGGGAAGATGGAGTAGAAAGATTCAAAGATGCTGAGATTGAAAAATGGAGTAATGTGGCCACAAGCCAAGGTGTGCCAGCAACCACCAGAAGCTGCAAGAGGCAAGGAACAGGACCCCCCCTCCCCAGAGCCTCCAGGGGAGAGCAAGGCCCTGCCCACACCGTGATTTCAGCACAGTGATATTGTTACTGGAGTTCTAGGACAAAGGCCTGACTCTGGGGATCCAACAAATCAGGTCTAGTCATTGACCCCAAAAACCAAACGGAAAAAGTAATGTGAAAGGCATGAAAGGAACTTTGATCCGTGTAGCCACACCGGGAAGAGTGTTCCTAGCCCTGTCTTCAAGGTGCTGACAATGGCTTTGAGGTTTTAGAGAAAGGGGCATGAGGGCCCAGGTTGGTGGTCTTCACAGCTGGAGGCTTTTCACAGCTGCCAAAGCAGGTGATCTGGGTCAGGTGTGGTCTCTTCCATCCTAATCTCAGGCTTGGTCAGGCAGGGTTTTGTCTGTGAAAAGAAAGTTGCTGTTGCCTGGGGGATAGCTTGGACTCATCCCAAGACATTTATCCATCAGACCTGTTGCTTCTAGAATCCAAAGTGACCCCAAGCAAAGGAGACAGATGCAAAATGGAGGCAGATGCCAAGTCTTTAACCCTGCTTTTAGCCACCCACCGGACATTTGCAGGCAAAAGTAGAGTCTAAGTCTTTGTTACAATATTGACTTAAGACTTTTGGATTCCAAAATTGAGAGAATAAATTTCTCTGGCTTTAAGGTACCAAGTTTGTGGCATATTTGTTACATCAACTATAAGAATCTACTATATAGACCCTCTGTGTGCTTATGGTGGTAAAATATCTCCCATCAACACTGGGAGGGTGGGGGCCTCCAGAGAAAGGACCTGGGGAAAAGAAGGTCAAGGTTGGGCACAGAGTGTGAGGGGTCTTCTGCAGGTGGGCTGGTGGGAGGAACAAGTTCAGACATAGAAGAAAACCACTGAGTACTACAAGGTATTGTAGTCCATGGGTAGTTGATCCAAACTCACTTGAGTTTATATCCTGGTTTGACTTCTGATCTGCTTTTTTTTTTTTTTTTTTT
>PVJS01017331.1:9875-36403 GCA_004027185.1 Glis glis
AGTGAGGCCCTCCGCAACTTTTTGAGACCCGGTTTCAAAATAAAGTATAAAAAAAAAAATAGGGAAAATAGGGCCGGGGGTGTAGCGCGGAGGTAGAACGCCCCTGCGTTCAATCCTTGGTACTGAAAAAAAAAAAAGAAATTTGCTAAAATGGAAATATGTGTCATCTTAATTTATATTTAATAATATGTCTTTTATACCTCTCACCATCTATTCAATTCAAATGCTGATTCCAGAAAGTCATATAAACTTTTACTTGGATTCCTCTCGTTGAACGTGTCTGTAATCCTAGTACTTGGGAAGCTGAGACAGCAGTACCTCACTCAGGTTTGAGAACAGCCTCAGCAATTTAGCAAGGCCCTGTTTCAAAATTTTAAAAATTGAAAAAGGGTTTGGGAGTGTAGCTCAGAGGTGGAATGCCCCTGGATTTAATCCCAATTTTAAAAAAATTCCACTGGTTGACAGGGAATTTTATTATGTGTGTCCCTAATCATGGAATACAAACCAAAGAGCACATTGCAAACGCTGTTTTTGGATTTGCTATGTTCTATTAAACACACGTTTAGTGAAGGGGATCTTTTGAATTGCTTTTGGAATGAGTGAATACATTTAGAGAAAGTACCCTGTGTGTAATTTTCAATTCCAATACTAATAAAATATAATAAATGAACTAAAGGATCTTTACCCTCCTAAAATGAACCTAGAGACAGGAAACTAACATTGATATGTATTTTCAATGATTACTATATGCTTGATTAAGTAAATTAATATTTACTTAATTTTTTTCCCAGTTGAGCAAGTACCACTTTAAATTAAGACATTTCTTTAATCCTCTGTTTCTATATGTTTCAGAGGTTGGGGGGTCTCCTTTTTTTTATTTATCCCCTTCCTTCACTTGTCTTACTCTTTCTTTAGGTTAGTTGTTTAAAGAGAGCTACTGTGCAGGATTTTTTTTAATTATCGCAAATAATAATCTTCCATATTCATCAAAGTAATTAATTTTTATTAGAAAACATATGATACCCTACGGAAGTTTCAGTGTCATCAAAGGAAATCTAAAATGAAGAATCTTGGGTGGGCTGTATGAGAGAAGCCTTGGAATTTAGCTTTCCTGAACCTCACTCTACCCGGGTAGATCCTTTGTATGAATCCTGAAAACAGCTGAAGGTCTCCCTGGGTAGTATCCCAGGATATAAAACCATGGAGACAGAAGAAGCACTCAGCAAAGGGAACAAGCTGAGCCTTCTGGACCTGGAACAATAGAGTCAGGAACAATGGCTCTAACCTCAGAGCAGGAAGTTAACTCAGTCAGGAAGCTTTGTTGGGCTCTGACCACGCTGCGGGAGCACAGATCAAGGTTCACACACCTACCTGTATCTTCCATTATAGCCCCAGATGGTCCAAACCAAAAAGCAAAGTATTCGGAAGAGAGACCTTGAAGAACTGTATGACACCATGTAGACCCCAGGAAACCTTCCTAAATCAGGAGGAAATAATAGTCCTTATCTACGCTATAATCAAAAGTCTATCAAGCTCCATAGAGAGGAGCTATAGACAGTGATGTGGGTGAAACTCGGAAAGACCAGTTTTAGTTAGAAAAATTGAGTGTTACCTAAAGGACTTTAAATATAATTGTAGCACAGTATTAAAGCAAGAAAGAAATCAAGTAAGTATGGCTCAATATTTATATAAAGTTATAATCTCCTTGTTATTATACCTCTTGTTTTCACTGTTTGCCTAAGAATTGCTTTATCTATCTTGACATTTTATAAAATTGTGGAAAAATGTGCATGCTTAATATGTAAATATCATTGATAATTAATTTTAAAATGCTTTATAAAACTTGGTACACTGCTTAAAAACAACTTCTTTTTTAAAAAAATCATAAATTACTGTGAGCGTGTATGTCATTATCACTATGAGCTACATTATGATGTGAGACTATAATGTACTAATAAAAGTATAAAAATAAAAAAGCATAATCTCATATTCAAGAAAATATTTAAACTAAAACCTCTAGCTTTATTGCTTCATTATCAAATGGTAGTTGTACACTTACTAATATTCTGAAGTTTCAATCCAGACATTCTTAGATGACTCTTAGGAGTCTTAGGTGGTTGCCCTATTTTTTATTCTTTATTTTGAAACAGGGTCTCACTAAGTTGCAAAGGGTCTCACTATGTATCTGAGGCTGGTCTCGAATCTGTGATCCTCCTATCTCAGCCTCCTAATTACTGGGATTACAAGCAAGCGCCACCATACCCGGCCTTCTAGCACTTTAAATGTAAATGTAACTTATTCTAGTACCTTAAATAATTTATCAAATACCATCACCTCAGCTTTCCAAAATTAATTTAAGTTAATCTTACTCCTGAAATGCAATGACTTAAAAATATATAAATTATAGTATATTTAATTATAGAATTATTTATTTTAATGAGCATAATTTTTTACATTTCTACCTCTGAAACCTGGATACATTTTTCTATCTAATTGGCAGCATTTTTTTATTCTAAGAACATAAATTTATTTTAAAGTCATAGCTTTTTATATTCTATGAAATTCAACTTGTACATTTTGAAGATAAATATAGGTTGAACAAGGATAAAATTTCACCAGGAAATGCCCTTCTAAAAGTAGAGAATATAATAAAACTAAGAAGAAAAAAATCTAGATAATCTTTTGTTTTGTTTTCTTTTGGGGAGTCTACTGTGTACTAACTGCCCTATCGGGGGTTCATGCATTAATGAAAATGTGCTAAGAACACACTTTAAGAGGAAGGAAACTCAGGTGTAATTTTTTTTCTCCACAAATCAAGATGCTATTAAAGAAAAAGCAAAAATAAATAAAGAAAAGAAAAAAGAAACAGGGATTTTGTTGGAGGAAGAGGATGAGGAGGAGGAGGAAGAGGAAGAGTTCATTACAAAGACTCTAGCTCCCTGTTTCAGCCACATTGCTGGCCTTAAGTATCTTCTATAGAATGTCTAAGCTCCCACTGAGTGACAAAGGCATAAATCTGGTCTGACTCTGTCATGGGGGAAGGGTCGATTTCTCAACTCAGGATAGATTGGGTCCTTGGCTTACATGACTGAAAGAAATTTCAGCACGCGCCAATCAGAGACAGACAGAAATTTCTTTAGAAAAGTAGGAAATACACATTCAAGAGAGAATGTGGGCCACCCCAAAAGTGAGAAAAGTCTATATAATATTATTCCTACAAAGCAAATTTAATTCGTAAATAACATAGTCATTATTTAAATTCCAGGTTTGTTGGTTTCACTTAGTAATTTTTCCAAATATTTCAGAAAATAGTAAAAATTTATGAACACCTGTTCAGATATTAATAAAAGAGGTAATACTTTGACTTATTTGTGAGGCTATCAGTACTCTAATATGACAATTTGACAAAATCCTTAAAACAGAGCAGAACAAAAACCCAGTATTTCTCATGAAGAATATATAAAAAGTATAAATTATATATTCCATCAAATCAGATTCAATGATACATCAAAAAGATAATACATTCTGTAAAGTTGGGGTATATTACATTAATTCATGATGAATTTCCTATCTGAAATCAGTTAATACAACTTACCACATTAATATATCAAAGAAATATTTTTCAGTGGCACTCCCTCCCACATGGAATATGTTACAAGACCCACAATAGCTGCCTGAAACTTAATAATCCCCAAATCTATTTATACTATGTATTTTTCTACATTCCCTGCAGCCTTGCCACAGAACATCAGAGTTAATTTTTCCTTTCAGGCTTTATGCCCTCCTGCCTCCTTTGCATCACAATTCTTTTATTTTGGAGGCATTATCAAATAAAATAAGAATTACTTGAATATAAGTATGGATATACCATGACAGTTTATCTGATAACCAAGATGGCTATTAAGTAGATAATATAAGGTGTGGATGTGCCAGACAAAGGGATAATTCCACCCAGGGCAGGACAGTGCAGGACTATGAAAAATTTCACCATGATACCCAACACAGCATGCAATTTATAGCTTATGAATGGCTTATTTCTGAAATTTTCCATTTATTTTCTGTATGCGGGTTGAAAAAGATAGCAGAAAACAAAATCATGGATAATGGAAGATTAATGTACTTTCAATGTATTTTAGAAAGTGAACTTTTTGTAAAATTCACAGCTTGCAAAAAATTAAATTCATGTGCAAATGAAAATTAAAAAGATTCTCATAATCCGATGAAGCATTATCTACAATATCCTGAAATAACAACAAATAACTAGATTCAGCATTAAAATGCTTAATTTCTTCTAAAGTCTACAGCAGTACAAATGTGGCATCTAGCATATAAAATATGAAAGAAGGCCTAAATTATAGCTTTTTGTCATTTATAGATGACAATTACAAATAACATCAATATAATGTATACTGATATATACTATTTATCAAGATTGGTGGTCATTCAAAAATTAATTGTATTCTACATACTAGTAACATGACTTGGAAATGGAAACATAAAATATGCTACATGCAATAGCCTGTAACACATCAACTACATAGTCAGAAATGTGATAAATGCAAAAATAAATGTGTAACCTTTGCAATGAGAATGTCAAAACACTGCTGAAACTTTTAAAGTGATTTGTATTAAGTCATGAAAGAATCAAAGTTGTTAAGATATTAATCTCCCCAAACTGAGATTCAAAGCAATACTGATGAAATCCCATCACATTTAGTTTGAATTTGCACATATGCACTTGAGAAAACGAAGTCAATTCTACAACTTGTATGAAATGCAAAGACGAAGAACATGGACTCGGGAATTAATAGTGATCATGAAAGGTTGGCAAATCTCAATCCATAAAGCGTACAACATTGGAATAAATTTACAGACACAATTAGAAGCCTCCGGAAATAGACCACAAAGAAGTGAACTGCAAAGTATTTATGCATTTAAAAACAGATGAAATTTAGCTAAGAAGATTAGACGCCCCTGGCACTCTTGCCTGGAGTGATTCCACTTACCACCCCGCCTAGCCCCATTCCTAGTGCAGTCGACACAGCGGTGCTACCCTGGCAAACCTGGCTGTGAACACCAGCAGCTCTACAGCTGGAAAAGTCTGAATAGATTTGGATCAGAATGCAAAAACTCTTCTCAGTGGTATTGTCAGTAAATAGAGCTACATTGATAGGAAACAGGCACAACTCCACAAGCCTGAGGTTACAACCACATGTGGGGGGAGTGGCATACCAGCAGGCTAGCCAAAAATTTAAGAGGAAGATCCTGGAAATGAGGGTTTAATTCTCTCGCCACAGATCCTTGGCTGAGCTTGAGGCTATGTGTATGTGATGGGAGATTTGAGAAAGCTTAGGACAAAATAAAAGTAGGGCAGACTCAAGAGGAGATAGAATTTTAAATTTGCACACTAGCCCATACACAGATAAATAAGTAGATACTTGAAATATTACTAGTCTGAGGTATTCAAGAGCAAACTTTGAGTGGTAATTCCCTGGCCCCACTAGTATATTCAAATACAGGGGTCACTTCTAGAAAGCCAAGCTACATAAAAAAGTAAGGTTAAAATAAGCATATTCACCACAGTTGCACATTATGTGGAAGATATATTTGACAAGGCAATTTTTAATTCAATACAACAAACAACAGCAAATCTCATGAAAAAAAGTCATATTAATACTGTAACAATATATTATCTAGGACATCCATGTTTTAGCAAAAAAAAAAAATTGTGCAAATAAATAGAAAAATGTAACTGATTCTCAAGAAAAAAAGAGCATGCCAATAAAAACTGATTTGAAATGAACTCAGATGTGGAACTGGTAAACAAAAAATGTCAAAACACATATTATAAATATTGTTCAAATAATTAAAGAAAAACCTGCTTGCTTTAGAAAAATCAAAGTAATTTGAAGAAAACATGATGACGGTAAATTTAGGAATTTCAATAGAGAAACAGAAACGCTAACAGAACAAAATGAAATTTCTAGTGTTGAAAAGTATACTAAGCGAAATTAGCCAGTCTCAAAAAATGAATACAGGTATGTTTTCTTTTATATGTGGAATCTAGAGAGAAATTCATAAGTAACGGTAACATCAGGTAGAAGAGCAGAGAATCCAATGGAGTGATGGAGGGCAGTGGATGCGACGAGGGAGGACCAAAACATTAAGAGTGTAACAGTTGAAAGTAATGCTACATAGGCATACAAAATTACCAATTCCAAACTCAAAGACAAGTACTATGAAGGGTACCACAAAAAACAAAAAGAGGGAAGCGCTCCAAGAGTTATTTATGTGCATGGATGTTTCCATCACTGTATACCCTATAGGATGTATAATTACAATACATCAAATAGAAGTCTAAAAAAAAACTAAAAAATTAAAATAAAAAAATAAGCTCTGTTGAACATGGCAGAAAAAGAATACTGAACTTTGCGGTGTATTAGTAGATATAGTCAAAATTTAAGGACAAAGAGAAATCAATTTTTTCTTTAAATCTAGAGCCTTAAAGGCCTGTGGAACAATATGACAAAACAAATGTACTGTATTTATAATGTGACTATTAGAGGGAAAGAAGAAAGACATAGAAAAAATAGTTGAGAAAATAATGGATTATATTCTCTAAAATGGATAAAAATGCATTAAATGAAGGATGTAATCTGTTCGGTAGACTCTCAGTAGGATTAATACATAGTCAAAAGCTACTAGATATATAATTGTCAAATTTTGTCCCACTTTTCTCCTAGAAAACACAATTTTGAATAAAGTTTTGAATGATAATGTTTGCATTAGGAATTTAAAATTATATTTATTTCATTTTTGGTATATATTTTAAATGGGTAGATATGTTTATGTTTATAGCATAGAACATAACTTTTTGAAGTATATATACACTGAACAATAACAAAATCCATCTAATTGGCATGTCCATTGTCTCAGATGATTTTATTGTGATAATATTTTATATCCACTGAGCATTTTTCAGTAATATTACCTACTATTAACTGTACTTATGTTGTATATTACATTTCTTGAAATTAGTCCTTTTATCTAATAGGACCATTTTTATTCTTTGACCAATATCTCCTTTCCCCCTCTGCCCCATCCCCTCTTGACCATAATTCTGCTATGTAATCCTAGAAGATAAATTGATTTTAGATTTCACATATGAGTGAGATCATGCAGTATTTACCTTTCTGTGCCTGGCTTATTTCATTTAAAATATCATACCCTACCTATATCCAGAAGTAATATTCTCAATGTTTTGAAAAGAAAATAATGAAAAGAAATTCTTAAAGTGTTATATTATGATTTAATAATCTAAAAGATTAATAATCATAAATATTTCAAAACCCTAACAATTAAACTCATACTGTGCTTATTTTGAATTTATTTTCAACTTTTCCTAAATTTATATATACTTTGCAAAAGGAAATCTGATACAAAGTTTGACGAAGCAAAGATTTTTTAAAAAAGGACTGGTTGAAAGGGATATCAAACTGGAGGGAAAAGGAAGGAAATATATTATTAGTTTCAACAACACAATTGTTGAAATATGAAGTAAATTGATGATGAAAAATCTTGTTTTATTTATGATATATGGCAGAAGTAATAGAAATCCACACTTTACGACAATTATTTTTACCTCAGAGCACATGAATACATGAATTTCTTCTTATGTCTAAGTAATGAGAAAATAAAACATCTTTGCAATTTCATTTTAAAATTCTAAAACAATTATATGACTCAATGAAGCAAAGTTTTTATAATCGGCAAACAACTGTGACTAATTAAATCTGGATGATAAAAGATAAACATAAAATAATCTCAGCCTGAAAAGTGGGCATGCTTTATTCTTATTTCCTGAACACCTGGGTCTATAGCAGAGGAAATTAACTTAATAAGAAGAAAAACTAATATAGTACTTAGTGAAAAAATTAAACAGGTATTATTAAAACTAACATCACAATAAAAAGGCTAAAGTAGCTGAAATATACACAATTTAAATAGGAATACTACAAAAAACTTGGAAGTTATACTTTATGTAGCTCTATAAATGAGTGAAAGTGAAAACGGCGTGCATGTAGTTATGCCTTATTTTTTCATCTTTTATTTTTTTGGTATTAGGGATTGAACCCAGGAACATTTTACTTCCAAGCTACAACCCCAGGCTGATTTTTATTTTTATTTGGAAACAGGGTCTCACTAGATTGATAAAAGACTCACTACTTGCTGAGGCTGTCCTCGAACCTGCGATCCTCCTATCTCAGCCTCCCAAGTACTGGGATTACAGGCATGTGCCACCACGCCTGGCTTATTTTTAAACTATAAATATAGCAATAATAATAGACATTTCATTGTTTATATGCACATTAAAAGATAAAATAGATTTATAAAAAAAATTAACTGAGCAGCAGAAGTACATGAATCATAAATCTTACTTTTTTTTATAAAAACCTCACATATAATATCCTCACATATATAAATATAATATATATAATACATATATAAATGTATAATTGACAGAATATCAGAACTATAAAATGATTTTAAAATGCTGATCAAAATACATGGTAGTCTATTTCAACAAAGAACAGCATCATTTGAGAGCAGAAAAGATGAAGATTAATTTTATAAAAGATTTAGGTTACAGCCTTAAAATTATTTAAACGACTAATTCCATCATCTCAAGCTACAAGAGAATCAGTTCCTGCATAGATATTCAAAGCTAATAAATTGGTCTTATTTATAAATAGACATAATTTAAATCAATCTAACATTAAGCGAAATTTAAAAAATGATGACACAGGATCAATTTTGCATTGCCATGTCTTGAAAAATTAGTTAATTTTAACAAAATGAACTCACAACATGTTTCCAACAGAGCTAACTGACTCTATTACCAAAAAGAAATACAAAAAAATTGACCAGATATTCTTGCTTTCTTTTTTCTAAATTTTTAAATAATTTTTATATTTTACGTTAAGTGAAGATTTTGACCAGAAGCAATGTGTAATGGAATGCGATAGTCATGTGTCAGCATTTAATAAGTGCTGGCAGAGCCATACCATCTTTTCCTCAACCTTTCTAATGTGTGTTAGACCAATTAGCTTTTGCTCTAGTCCAAGCACAGGTCAGGACCTTTGAAAAAGTTTATGTTGATTATTAGGAACATTTGGCACTTTCTCCTCCATCTTGGGCCAATATCACACATATCCCTGAGGATATCCTATCTATATTCTAATATAAATATATTTTTTATTTCATAAGCTTTATTATTTTTCTCTGGTTGCAACTAACAGATACTGATGAATTAAAATAATAATATCGATAGGTTTATACAGAGGTTTGAAAAATAAACAAAGGATGAGCTCAAAGCCAGTATTCAAAAGAGACAAAAATCAGAGTAACTGATGACCAGCAATGTACCTCAAAGCTCCTTTATTTATGTCTAAAGAATCTGAGCAAGTATTAGAAAAAGTATTTTACTGTGTGGCAGTGAGCTCAGATGTTGAACTCTTACAAAAAACATTGAATATATAATTTGGCTTCAGTTCTTGGAACATCAATAGCATGGACTTATTCTCTGAAGGAACTTTGCATTTCTTTCTGTTCCTTAAAGCACATCACATAGGTAGGCTAAATAATATCCCAAGGGAGTTCACGATTAAAATGATTAATTGACGTGTCTAATATCTTACCCAAAGTGAAGTCAAATAGAGAATGCAAATATTGTGAAATTTAGCTCAATATTGAAGGTCACTTTGACCTGGTGGTTGTTTCTATGAAAGTGAAAAGATCAATTATTTTCTTATTCATATATTTGAGGAGTTTGAATAAAATCGTTTCACCTAAAAGAAATAGATATAGTTTATAATTGTGCAGGTTTTTGCAAGATTTCCTCTTTATGTCTTTTAAAAGGTATATTCACTACTCTAAATATTTCACTGTCAAATTCAGGTAGACAATCTGACAAACAACGATAAGGAAAAACTATTTAAACAAAACCCATTCTGAGATTTGGTTATGTTTCATTTGCCAAAATAAAACATTATGGCAAATTCATCACTAAGCTATAAGACATTTTACACTAAAACGAGAATATTTTCCATATGTTTTAAAGAGGTTGGAATGCATCATGGAAAGTTAGATGTTTGTTTAAAGACTGACTTCATAATATATGCAAAGAATGACAGCCACACTCAGAACCTTCCACTGTTTTGACAAAAGGCAAAGCTTCATTAAAGAAGTCCAACACTGAATGAAAATCCACTTCTAGAGAATAATTACTTCTACCCTATAACTTAACTTTATTGAATGGAGGGCAATAGGAAGGACTATGCATTCTAAAATATTTACTGGAAGGTACCAGAAAGTATGCTAATTTGCCCCATTTCTGATGATAGTAACATGTAGTTCATGTTGGATTCTATAAATAGGTACAACAAATAGCAAACTCCAGGTTTTTCATTTATTTATAAGGCAGTACAATACTCTATCACTCCCAAAGTATTTCAGTGTCCTTTATTTTACATTTGTGTATAGAGAAGGATGATCATGTTCTGTCCCTATTCTAGCTATTTATTTACAAAGAAAAATTGTACATACACTATAACACACACACACACACGCACACACACACACACACACACACTATCATTATCTTCTTGTTATTGCTTCTGGTGATTTTTATTTCTTTTTCCTTATACTATAATATTATACTTCATGAAACTACAAAGTCTGTCTGCACAATAAATAGGAAATTATAAATTTTAGATCATTAGTTTATATATTACATTTTCTTTTTACTAAATTATCTATATTTCTAAATATTAGCAAATTTAACTTATCATGTGCTATTTATCTTGTTTTGCTTTATTATTTGACTTTCTCCAAGATATATATCCTCTGTTTTATTTATATAATATTTTCTTTTGAAATGATAATCCTTTACAATGTAATATAGCTCGCAGTTATAATTATTTTTCTGGAACAAAATGTCTTTAACATCAATTGAACTAATCCCTATTTGAATTTAATTTTTTTCTTGTTTTGAACAACTTACTATTATTCATCCCTACTTCAGTTCCCCCTTATTTTTTACTTATCTACTAAAATATTTGGTCCACTGGCCATTATTCTTGATTAAAATGCATATGCAGCTTTAGGTGCTAGAGTGATCAATTTAAAATTAAATAAATACACATCCATCTTTAAAGGACTCCAATTGTATCACATTGCTTCTCTACAAAATTCAAATTTCTTGAAATTAAATAAAGCCTGCCAAATTCTGGGGCTACCCCTCTTCCTATACCTGGCTTTCTTACAGATACAAAAATACTTGCAACTTCAAAGAAAAAATATTTTTATTATTATTAATTTGTGGGTACTGGGGATTAAAACCAGGGGCATTCTATCTCTGAGTTAACACTCCTAGCCCTTTGTTCTTTTTTTATTTTTTTGGTTTTGAAACAGGGTTTCCCTAGGTTGCTGAGGGTCTCATTAAGTTACTGAGGCTGGCTGAAAACCTATGATCCTCCTGTTTCAGCCTCCCAAATGTTGGGATTTTAGGCATGCACCAAGCCTGGCAAAACTACATCTTTAAGAACTTTGCTTTCCCCACTATCCTCAGTAATTTCCATTCTATTTTGTAATGGTATTGTCAAATTCAGCCAAATCTACTTCCTCAGGAAACCCTGTGTATTAGTGATCTATTGCTATAAGAAAATCATCCTCAAACTTATTTGGGTAAAACAATATTTTAGTTGTTTATAAGTGAAAGGACTAGAAATTTGAGTTGGAGTCAACAGGGAAGTACTTTTGCTGGTCCTTTCTATAATCACTCTTGAGACTTTATTCAAATGTTGCCATGAGACTTCAACTTGATGATCCGAGATGGTCACTAACGTGCCTGGAATTTGCCTACTGGCTTTGGGATCTCAGTTATCTTCCATCCCCCAGTAGCCTAGAGTGCACTCCAAATGGCTGCTTAGCATTGTAGTTGTTAAAAGGCAGACTTCCATGCCACTAAGTGTTTTGAGACCTATGCTTTGGATTTAAAACACTGTCATTTTTTTTTATTCTCTATTAATCAAGATGAGTCACAAAACATGCCCAGAACAAGGGGAAAAGAAATAGTTTGTAACATTGACAAGAGTCACCAAATCACATTGCAAATGAGCATGCATAGGATTATCAATGCAAACTACCAAACGCATTTCCCTTTACCCATCAGGTTTCGTTAAATAAATAATAAATAAAGGTTTTTAATAAATATGTGCATTATGGCTTTATCATGTAACATTTCCTTTCATTTTATGGTTAATTAATAAACTTTTCTATAATCTATTAGGAAAGAGAACAATCATTCAATCATGGTTTAAAAAAAACTTATTTTTTTTGCCAGAATGAGTTTTTATTTATATTCACTGTCTTTTTTTTTTTTTTGGTGCATTGTAATCATACATCTTGATGGGTTTCAGGGTGGTAGAAGTATACATGCACGCATCGATCAGTTAGCCCTCCCCCAATTCCCACCCCTATTCCCTCCCCCTCCCTCCTTCTCATGCTCAGCATAGTAGTTGACTTTGATATATTTGTATATGTACGTCCTGTGCATTAGGATGCTTCCCTCTTAGTTTTTCTTTCTGGCAGAGCTGAGGGCCTGATACATGCTATTCAAGTAGTCTACTACTAAATTACAACCCCAGCCTTTTAATCCTTTCTTTCTTTCTTTCTTTCTTTCTTTCTTTCTTTCTTTCCTCCTTCATTCCTTTCTTTATTTTTCTTCCTCTCTCTTCTTTCGTTTCTTTTTTCTTCCCTTTTTATCCTTCTTTCTTTTTTTCTTCCTTCCATTTTCTTTCTGCAATATCCTATGTCTTAGCAAATCAGTACAATTATCTGAGACTCTATTTATTGATTAAATAGAGAAAGACATATCATTAATATTAAGGCCAAATTAAGTTAATGCAAAATAAAATATTGCTTTATAAAATCCTCAATTAATGAAAGATGTCTACATTAGATGTAGTAAAATGTATAATAAAATATGGTCAAAATATTAAATATTTACCAAACTTGTAATTTGCACCCTTTGTTTTTAACAAATATTTAACTAGAATGTGAAAAGCATTAGCCTGAGCACAGGGATACAAGGCTACAATGTCTCTGCTTATGAAATTCTCCAATTTGCTGAGCCACTACTGTTTTTCTATTTTGCTCTGCCTTTTTAAAAGTAATATATTGCATTTCGAGAAGGAAAACATCTTGGGCACTCAGTGGGGCAAAGCACATTATGGCTGCATTGAGCATTTCTGGCAACAAAACCATTAAAATCATGCATAGCCAGTGAGTCAAACTGTGATAATCAGCCGGCATGAGATTGCCTGTTCTGTGTTATTTATGGATTATTCTGTTAAAGAGATGTATATTTTTGTTTTACTAAAACTTGTACATGGGAGAATGTGATGTATATTAAATGACCTAGTTTAATCAGCACCAAGTGAAAAATTATATTTCCAATTATCAGCTTTCTTACCAAGTAAGTATTATGCTCAGAAAGTAGAAGTGGTGTAACTAGCTTTAGCAGTTATGTACTATGCAGCATAAAAAAAATGATGACTCACTGGTGTTTATACTGACCTAACACAAAGAGATCATGCACATCAAAAACTATATCTCATTGCCTCTCCAGCTGGCCAATGCATACAATCAGAAGTTAGAATTTCTTTATTTTTTCCCCACTGCACTTGGATGTTAGCTATCCAATTCTTTCTCTCTTTTTTGACACTCAATAATGTCTGCTCCCAAAGAGCATCTACCTGCACCCTATTATTTGCTTCTACTCAGTCTTTTTATGCAACCTGTTTCCAAAATATCGTGTTTTATTTTATCATATTTTATTTACCATAAGCAATACCAATCCATTATTAAAGAAATGGAATTGAATTACATATACATGCAAGATATGGTGGCACACACCTGTAATTCCAGTACTTGGGAGTCTAAGAGGATCACAGGTTCAAGGCTAACCTCAGCAACTTAAGGAGGCCCTGAGCAACTTAGTGAAACCTTGTTTTAAAATAAATAATAAGCCGGGCGTGGTGGCGCACGCTTGTAATCCCAGTACTTTGGGAGGCGGAGACCGGAGGATCCGGGTTCGTGGCCAGCCTCAGCTCTCTCTCTTTCTCTCTCCCTGTCTCTCTCTCTCTGTCTCTGTCTCTCTCTCTCTCTCTCTCTCTCTCTCTCTCTCTCTACCTAGTGAGGCTCTCCACAACTTTGAGAGACCCAGTTTCAAAACAAAGTATAAAAAAATAGGTCCGGGGGTGTAGCGCGGAGGAGGAACACCCCTGGGTTCAATCCCCGTAACGCAAAAAAAAAATAATAATTAATTAAAGATAGGGCTGGGAGACGTGTAGTTCAGAGGTAGTATGCTTCTGGGTTCAATCCCTAGTACCACACACACACACACACACACACACAAAGAATTAAACATATATTCTTTAGGAATGAGATGTGTGCATATGAAAGTCTAAATTAAACAAATTTCTGAATGAAGAGGCTTAAAAGAGAAAAACAATAAAATGTGTAAATTTTCATTAGAACTAATGATTTATTTTTGAGGATAGTTATAGCTCTTGCATAAATCAAAACATTTTGAAGAATGAAACTGAAATATTTCTTAATTTCAATATTCATCATCTTTTATCTTCCCTCTACCTTGATCTCTTTATTTCTGTATTTTTGTGTGTTTATTTATTCTTTCAGTGAGAAAAAATAGGATTTTTTCATATTTAAAGTCAGATTTCTAAATATTTATATAAAGTTGTCTTAATTTTTTATTATTCAAGAAAGAGAAGATTTCTCAAATTCAAAGCTTTTTGCATATGTTTTCCTTCTTTTCTTAATCTGTCTTGGTAGCATCTTCTTGAATCGATGTCAAATATTAGAAATAATAAAAACCCTTTCATTTTCTGGAAAAATAAAGTTGGGAATGGCCATCTGTTTTACCTTCTGTTATCAGGCTGTCCCCTAATACGACGTTGGTAGAGTATTTTCAGAAATGCAGAGGGAAGAGGTGACTAATAGAAAAATGTGTTTGCTAATGTAATTTTTAACATTTTAGAGAGGCATGAAACTAAAATGAGACTAAGTATTAATTAGATAAAATTATATTTTCAACCACTTTGAGAGTAGCTCATATTTTTGACTCTCAAATGAATGATTTAAAAAGGAATGTTTGTTATAATGTAAAGTACCATTGTCTCTGAGATGCTTTCCTTTACCATAGCCTGTTTAAGAAAGAGAAATAACTTAGGGTTTATAAAATCTTTCAACTACCCAGGGCCTTCAGGGGTTTAGCTAAGATTACTAAAGAAAACGTGTAAATAAGCTTTTCCTAATGTTTCCCCCCATCTCCGATCTGTTCTAAGTGTAGTTCTACAATTCTGCTGAATATACAAAAAAAAATTGAATTTAAAAAGGAATTTTGTTTTAAGAAATCCATATGAGAATTTAGTGAAAAGAAAATCTTAATGAGTTATTTTGATGTCAAATAAATTAAAGAAGTACAAAAATACATTGTCCTCATAGCAGTAAATTATGAGTAGAAAAATTGATTGGGAGGTATAATTTTTTTGTGTGTGTGGTACCGGGGATCGAACGCAGGGGCGCTCTACCTCCGCGCTACGCCCCCGGCCCTATTTTTTATACTTTATTTTGAAACCGGGTCTCACGAAGTTGTGGAGGGTAGAGAGAGAGAGAGAGAGACAGGGAAAGAGGGAGAGAGAGAGAGAGCTGAGGCTGGCCACGAACCCCGATCCTCCGGTCTCCACCTCCCAAAGTACTGGGATTACAAGTGTGCACCACCACACCCAGTGGGAGGTATAAATTTTAAAGTGGTTGTTTTGTATGGTAGTCTTAAAATATGGTAGTCTTACAATAAAAATTACAATACTTTTATTACTATGCTAAAAAATATTTTTTAAACATTAGCATGACTCATTTCCCTACAGACAAATGATCTCTTTTAAAAGAATACACACAATTTTGAGAGTGTACAAAAATTTTAATTGCAGACTATCTGATCTAAAACAGCAAAGATATGCTTTATGTTTAAGACTTATTTATTCCATGATGTGCTTACATGCTTTGGGTAATTAGTCTTAGCAACTTGGCAAGACCCTCAACAACTTAATGAGACCCTGTTTCAAAATAAAAAATAAAAAGGACTGGGGGTGTAGCTAGGAAGTAGAATGCCCCTAGGTTCAATCCCCAATACCAATAAGAAAAAACAGAATCTACAATGTGTATTTTTAATATTATTTATTCTGTAATATTTTTTCTAAATTTGAAAGTCTATTTCATAAAGATTTCTAATCTATCCCTGTTTAGATTAACTCCAACACCCATAATCAAGGTCTATTAGAAGGAATGGCAAGTAACCTGTGGCTATAAAAGCTACTTGTCTCATAGCTATTGTCTTGAACATCATGTCCAAATTCAGGAAGAATTGCAAGGCATATTAAAAAAGGAGGAAAGACACACTCCAACAAGACAAACCAATAATCAGACCATCCTTTATTATGACCAAGATATAGGAATTATCTGACAATTTAAAATAGCTATTGTTAGGTAGCTCAGTGGTGGGATGATAGGCTCTATATGCAAGGCCCTGGTTTTAATCCACAGCACTGCAAAATAAAAAATAAAAACCCCGTTATTAATAAAATGTTAAATTCTTTCTTGGAAAAGCTGGATTATATTTGATCTCAGATAGTTTAAGCAGAGAGATGGCAAAGATGGCAGAGAAAGAATGCATGAAGTGAAATTCTAGATAAAAATGATAAACAGAGTAAAAGAACCGAGAAGTACCTTTGATGTGCTCATCTGTAGACTGAACAAAATTCATGAAATTTCCAGTGAACTCGAAGATAGATCAATTGAAATCACTCAAACAGAAACAAAGAGAAAAAAAACCATGAAAATAAAGTACCAGAAGACACCATCCAAAAGTCGTGGAACATTGTGAATACATTTAATATATGTGCAATTTGAGTCCTATGAAGAAAAGTGAGCAAGAGAAAGAAAATGGAGCAGAAGAGATATTTGAAGAAACAATGCCTACAAATTTCTTGAAGCTGATGACTCACAAAATCACAAATCCAAGAAGACTAGAGAATGCCAGAGCAATGTAGAGATAAACCTTACACATGCATGTACTGGGACGCAGCTCAGCAGTCAAATAAAGGATCGATGTATCCATTGTTGGAACAGCAGGGATGAATCACAAATTCATTTTTCTAAGTGAAAGCCAGATCCAAAAGACTACATACTATATAATTTTTATATGAAACTTTTGTAAAAACAAAATGTAGGAACCAAAGAAAGATCAGTCCTTTCCAGGGTTTAGGGGAGAGAGAAGATGGGTTTACTACAAAGGGGCATAGGCAATTTAGGGGATAATATTACATTTCATATGGAATGGTGATTGTGTATGAACAAATAATTGCATTTTCAAAGTCTATAGAACTATACACCCAAAAGTGTGAATTTTACTTAATGGGAATTAAAAAGTAATCAATCCATATTGGAAGCAAAGAGAAAATGTAGAGTGTGACAAATGAATCTCTTACAAATGAATCATAATTATGGGGAAGAAAGGAACTGACTTGAGTAGATCAGGAAAACTGCTGTTCTACTGAATATTGTAAGGCTTTTCAAGACAAAATTTAAAAATCCCTTTACATATATACATTGTACTTGATTTCATAATTTATTTTTCCTCACAAGTACATGTATTAGCAAATCAGGCATAGTGGCACAGGTCTGTTATCTCAGTACTTGGGAGGCTGAGACAGGAGGAGCACAGGTTTGAGGCCAGCCTATAGTAATTAAGTGAGACCTTATTTCAAAATGAAAGATAAAAATAGGGCTGGGGATGTATCTCAGAGGAAGACCACCCCTGTGTTCAATCCCCAGTGCCACCAATAATAATAATAATAATGATGATAATAATAATAATAATAAATATATAAATGAATAAACAAAAATTTAAAAGTATGTGTTAGTAATTCTGAATCTATACTATATTGTAAATTTTTACCCTCTATTTTTTATGAAAAAATAAGTAAAGTTTAGGAAATAAAAGCTACTGCTGGAAAAAGACAAAAAAAATCAGGAAATGGGAGGGATGTAATAAATTCTGAGACAGTACTGGATTGGGATAAAAATATCAGTATGAACAAATGTTACTATATACTACATATATTATACCTATAATTCTCACACACATGCACACAAAAATATACTATATGCATACATACTGATCAAAGGACATAAATCTAGATGTGTATTCAGGAGTTAATATACATATACACATTTCCTAGCTCTACCTCAGAGACACACTAGAAGCAGTGTCATGTTAATAGCGAAGATCACTCCTAGTGCTCAGATGTTTGTTTCTGAAAACCATTCTCCAGTGAAAGGATCCAGCTTCCTTAAGGATCTAATTGACTCCAGAGATGTTGCAGAAAAATGCAAGTTCATCCTGTTGCATCATGTGATGGCACAGAGCAAGGAGGTGCTAACAACAACAAAAATGCAGTATTACTTAACATGCATAATCCCCAAATGTGGGTTTATACACATATAAATAAACGTTTGGATGCATAAGTACATGGGAATGAACTGTCAACTCCTTATTATTAAACAATTTTGGTTCATAAAGCAGAATGAAAGAGAAATGTACAAGTACAAAAAACAAGTGCGATTTCTATAGGCAAGATCCATTAGGAATGCAGAATACAGAGATTAAATATGTATGTAGAAATAGTATTTACATAGCTTTAAATTATCTTCTGTAAAAAATTTGGCAAGTTCCAAATCCTTGCATCTTTGCAGATGCCACCCTAAGCAAGTGATGGGTGTTAACATCACTATTCATACATGTAAACATAATGTGCTCCTGATCCGACGTAATGAAAAAAAAGACCACATAAACCCATAGTATCTTTTGTAATAATGAATAACCCCAATTTAATAATGAAGAAACAATCAAATCCATATTTAGGGATGGTCTATAAAATAAAGTATATTTAAAAAGTGTCAAGATCACAGAAAAGACTTAGGACTATTAAGATTAGAGGAAACTAGAAAATAGTAATATTATGGGTAACATGAGTGTCTCAGTTATCATTCTCACTGCTGTGAGCCAATAAATCTGAACACACAACTTAGAGGAAAGATGTATTTGCTCAGAGTTTTTGGAGATTTCAGAGTTTCAGTCTCTGTTAGGCCAGGTCTGCAGAGCTCGGGGCATGGTGATGGAAAGTAGAGAGAGGGAGAGAGCAAATGCTCTGCTCTCATATCATGAAAGCTGGGAGCCAGAGAGCAAGAAGATTCAGAAACAGTTCCTAAGTCCATACACCAGGGGCCCACCCCCTCTATGTACACCCCACCTGCCTAGGTTACCGCCAGTAAATCCATCCCAAACCTCAGGACTTAATTACATCAACTCTGAACATTAGTGTATGAGCTCTTCAGAGGACATTGTATATCCAACCATAACAACAGGTTTCTAGATTAAATCCTAGCACAGGAAAACATATAATGGGAAAAAAACTGGTGAAAAATATATTTTTAAAATTTACCTTATAGTATCATAATAAGGGAAATATCTTAATTTTTTATAATTGTTCTATGGATACACAAGATGCTAGTATCAGAAAAATTAGGTAAACATATATGGAGATACTGTATACAGTTTTAAAATTCTCTGTATGCCAGAAATTATCTCAAAATAAGGACTTTCAAGTGTGTATTTTTGTATTTTTAACAATATATAAATGTAATTGAATAAGTAAACAGAAAGCTAAATGAAGTCAAATAAACAATAAAGAAATAATAGCATTAATGACTATAACACAATCTAACATTTTCTATCACCTAAGATAACAAATTTTGGTAAATATTTGATGCTGAGATAATGGAAAAAAAATCTTTTATGGGCATGGATAAAATCCTAAGCCTCTACTACACCAGATGTTAAACTCTTTCCTTAAAAGAAGTTTTTCTTACTTCAACAAAATGCTTAATTGTGTTAAGTATTATTTGGAGAATCTTTTATTTGGGGAAGATACTATTTGGTGGTAACGACATAAAAGCAACAACTTCATGTACAATATTTAAAAGGGCAGAAAGTAGAAGTTACTCAGAATAACAACAAAATCTTACTGTTGGTCCTCCATGCAAGCAGAAGTATTCCACCCATGAGGAATTACAAATTAAGGAAACCAAACAACAAAGATGTAGAATTATATCTGCAGATCTGAAAAGCCATGTACGTAGCTAAAGAAAACGTTGGGAGAATATTTTTCTTATACATAGGAAAGTAGATGTATTCACATCTACAATTTAAGAAGCAGAGTGAGCGTCAATTCAGGGTGAATAGGTGGACAACCACCAAGACAAACCAGGAAACTAAATCAACATTTCAGATTCATTGCATTGTGAATTGTAAGTATCAAATTGTTTCACTATTCTCAGAAAATAGATTATGGCCACTTGCTTACAAACACTGATGGATCTGTTTCAGTGTTGAACAAACACTTGGAGTGCAGTTCAATGCACTGTGTAATGTGAAAAGTTAGAAAGCATGACTTGTCATAATGCAATATCTATTTACAAGAAAAATGTTGGGTGTATGTGTATTTAGTGACATTTTAACTGAATTGATTTTTTTGGAAAAGAAAGCAGCATAGAACTCTGCAGTGTCTTTCATGCAGTGCTAACTGGTGGGCTGGTCTTGTTTATAATATGATAACTGCTTGCTATTGCCTGGGCACAAAATACTGATGAAAAATTGTCTAGAAATAATTACAGTGTCCTTAAAACTTGATCACATTGGAGATAATGTGATCCCACAATTATCAGATTTTGATTTTCCAGTGTAAAAAGACTACAAACGAATAAATTGTAACTGACCTACTAAATCTTTCTATACATTGTAGAATGACAAAAAATGGGCTTATCTAATATGAAAACATCAAAAAATCAATCTTAGAATGTATCCTTAAAATAAAATAAGGATGCCAGACATAGTGGTTTATGCCTGCCTGTAAACCCAGTACTTGGGATGCTGAGACTGGAGGATTACACATTCTGGACTAGTATGTGCTAATTTAGCAAGATCCTTTTTCAAAATAAAATATATAAAGGGCTGGAGTATAGCTCAGAGGTAGAACTCCCCTGGGTTCAAGTCCCAGTACCATAAATAAATAAATAAATAAATAAATACAAGACAAGGAAACCCCAATAATGGGGAAATGAAGAGTGAAATGATTCTATATGGTGCTGCCCTGCTTTTATTTTTTCATTGCTTTTGTGTAAGCACTGTGTGTCACAATGCTTATAAACAACAATATGAAGGAAAGAGAGCAATTGAAATGGCTAATTCTTCAAATGAATCATCTCAAATTTCATTATTATAATATCCTGGACATTTTCCAAGAACTCCTGATAATTTGAAGACAGTCATTAAGTATAAGTCAAATTAACCAATGGTTAGTTTCATTCTTTGGCCACATTTATTTTATACTTTCCTTTCTTTCCATATTGAATTTTTCTTTTGTAATTGTCTATCCCAAACTTCAGAGTTGATGCTACCAAGGGTCAAAGCTTTCTATTCCTGATATTGTTTATCTTTACGATCTTTAATTCTTTTTCTTTGAGTTGTATTTAGGGGAATCATGCTATATGAGGCTAACTCAAAGAAATAAATATAACACAGGAAGTGTGGTGAACTTATAGTGCTCAGTAAAGATCTGAAAAATTCTTGAATTTTAACATGTCACTCTAACAAACAGTTGTTCAGTATGAATAAAATATAGCTAGGAATTTACCTAGTATCTATGTAGACATTCTATAGGAAGCACTAACAAAAAATGAAATATTTGCTAATATCTGAATTGCAAATTTTAGCATTATTAGTAGGATTAGGATTAGGTGACAACTGTACCTAATTTCAATGAAGCTAGAAAGAGACTGTCGTTAAGAGGGTGGAGGAGCAGAAGTGTGGAAGGCATATACCATGTTGTAATTGTGTCTTTTGATATTAGACAATATCAACTGGCAGAGAAATTGAGCTGAGACTTTATACCAGGAATGATATGGGCCTCACCTTCCAATGGGGACGTGGACCAATCCCAAATCCCAAATCGCCATCTTACTACTGATTTTCCCAGATCACTCTTGATATTACTTGTGTTACTTGGGTGAAATAAGAAGCAAACATCGAGGAAGCATTACACATTCTAGAGAAGCAAGGGAATCTATTGAAATTATTGCCTTGAGAGAAACTTCTCAACAGGGTGGGCAGCCTGTTAGGAAAAGTACTTATGCCTGTAGCTTTCAATCCCCATTTGACTGCATAAGAATGGGCCTTGGGCTGGTGACATTTCCTTATCAAGAGACACAGATCCTTCACATCCTGTCCATCTTATCACTTTGTATGGGGATATCTTTCCCTGTTTCAAGCTCAATATATGCTCCTTTATTCTGCTTACGCTTGTAAATCAATGGCCCTCAGGCATGCTCCCAGCTCTCAGTACTTCAGAGAAAGGTCAGGGTGCTTGTGCTTCAGCATGACAGAGGTGCATGTATAACATGTGTCCTGCCTGTGCCGCAGGCCTGGGGGATCTGCTAAGACAGGAGGGACCACAGTTCTCTATTGAAGATGATCTTGCTCTCTATTTTCTCTGTAAGTAAAGTGTGTTGTTCCATTCAGTTCTTGACTTTATTGTGTTTCCACTTCTGACTCTGGTACCAAAATGTAATGGGCCGAAGTGTCTGGAATCCTATCCCGGGATGGATAACTGGTCACCAGCTGTTCTGCTCTAAAAAGCATAAAGAGGTTGGGAGAGTTCTGAAGCTGCAATGCAGATCTGACCTCTGTGACTGAGAGGGATCAAAAAGAAGTTTTTAAAGTTAGACGTGGTGGTGCATGCTATAATCCTAGTACTTGGGAAGTTGAGACAGGAGGATAGCAGGTTCAAGGCCAGCCTTAGGAACTTATCAAGACCCTCAACAACTTAGTGAGAACCTGTTTCAAAATAAAAAATAAAAAGGGCTTGAGGTGTAGCTTGGAAGTAGAATTCCCCTGGGTTCAATTGCCAGTACCAAAAAAAAAAAAGAGTAAGTAGAAGAGGCGGAGCGGGAGGAGGAGGTGGAGGAGGAGGAGGAAGAGGAGAAGAAGGAGGAGGAAGAGGAGGAGGACGAGGAGGAGGAGGAGGAGGAGGAGGAGGAAGAAGAAGAAGAAGAAGAAGAAGAAGAAGAAGAAGAAGAAGCTTTTAGAATTCTGCATAGTAGTAAAAATATTGGCCAAGTCAATGGGAAGTCCTTGAGAAAAATAGCCTAGTAAGGTATTCCCATCTCATAGGAATAGGCCTGCCTTATTATCCTTACAAGCTCAGTACTTGGTTGAGCAGGGCCTGGTCTCTGCACCACTGCAGGGATAAATTCAGCTTGCAGCAGCTTAGACCATTGTTCAGTTACTCTCCCCACAGTAGAATACGCAAGACTACCACAGTGGACTAGTTTATTTGGTGCCACTACACTAGTTGGTGGCAACCAAAAACAACAAAAACCCAGGAAGATATATATGTTAGAAAGCATAACAATCTATCAAAGCCAAAGTGATGGATAAGCTCAAGATCCCAGAGAAAATGTGAAACATAGAAGAGAATCCAAGTTTGGATGCTGCCCTCTAGGGACCTACTGGTTTTAAGCAACTCTCTTCTCTTCAGTGCACCTGCAAATTCTTATGAAGCTGGGGCAAGTCTGAAAAATCGAATAGAAGTGGCAGATGCGATGTTGATAATCTTAAGAAAGACTTTGATAGTCTCATGGGGAGATGGGTAAGGCATTTTGAATATCAGTGCCTACCAGGAAATGTTTTCAGAAATAGAAAATCAGTTGATAATATGGAATATTTTGAATAGTTGCCTGCTAAACATTTTTTTAAATATAAGGAAATGGACATGGACAATCTCTTCATTAATGCTCACACTCACACATCTATTCTTCTAAAACTGATAGAAAATATTGAAAATGTATGTGTGTGTATACATGTGTGTAAAATATAAATACATCATTCAGATCTGAGTATATACTAGGAATTAAAAGATTTTCACATTTATTTAGTAGACAATATATGGCAATACCATCATAAAAAACTGAAAAAAATAACTGGAACCAAATTGAATGTCCAAGGTATTTTCAAATATACACTAAGGAATTTAAAATAATAATAAAAATGTAGAATGGGGACTGAAGCCTTCTTGCTGAGAAGTACTAAAATATTCTTGGGAATATACCAGATGTGGATAGCAGTGAACCATGCTGGATTATGATTTTGTATCAGAGATACGGTTAACACCTTCTGATGAATCCACAATTCTCTTGAATGTCAGCCAGGTAAGCCGACATGAATGGCAAACATTGATGCTCCTAAATTCCCAGAGCTGAAACAGAGATAGAATGTGTTTTATTTCTTAGGAAGAACTTTGATACTACTTTCTCTTCATCAATGTTCAAAATTAAAGACTAGAAGAGAAACTGATGCAAAAAGTAACTGACTACACAGATTATGCCACATATTAGATGACATGGATTGAAATATTGGTCAACACAGGCATAAGCAAAGATTGGTTAGAGTTATGGTGTCACAAAAAAATGGGAGAAACAAACTTATTTGAAGAATTGTTCTATTTATCTAGAGAAATCTAACTGGTCTAACTTGATGGAGTGTATATGAAAATCCTGGGGGAAAATATAGATAGTAGTTTTGAATTAAAATAAAAATCTTTATATAAGGAGTTGGATAGAGAAGGTGAAAATGGCCAAATGATTTTATAAAATGGGTGGTATAAAAATAACAAATATGTTTTAAAATGAAGAATAATTCCCATAAAGAAAAAATATAGAAGATGGAGTAAGAAAAAGTACTTTCCAAGCAATAGAGTAATATATATGACTTTCTATAAAGTTTAACTCAGGAAGAAAACCCCACAATTTATAGATATGATCTGCTTTAAGAGAAATCCCATTCTGGACTCTAATAACCACTGTACATCTAAGCTTATGTCAAAAGTAATAGTTCTACTTCAGAAGAGTGTATGCCTACATTATTAAGAAACTTGATTACTGATGTATGGCAAAAAACTTTATCTTAGGAAAAACAATGAATATATATAACACTTTGAAGGTTCATGCCCTCCATGATAGATATTTATTAAATTGCAATGTGAGATAATATACTTTCTAAGGAATAAACTCAATCAAGAAAAATGATACCTTGCATATACCCATATCAATTAAATACATTAATTTTATAGTTAAAATGTTTTCCACATTAAAACTGCAGACCTGTATGATATCAACAGTGATGTTTATCAACTATTTAAGAAAACATGCTAAAAGTTCAGTAAAACTTATTCCAGAAATAGATGAGTAGAAATTATTTCCAGAATCTATGTTTAAAGACAGTACTACTTCGTTATTCCTCTCATATATTAAGATATTATAAGTAGAACGACTTTATGAGGAGAAACAAACACTTGTGCTAATTATTCCCTTTGGACTGAGATTCATAAATCATTTTTATATCAGGCAATTTGAAACTGGCAACATATTAGGTCTTAAGGTAATATATATGTGAATTAGCTGTATTTTACTTCAGGAACACAAAGCAGATTTCACTACCTGCAAATCAAACAAAATTAAACACAGTGAGAGACTAAGGAGAAAATTTGTAGTATCTTGCCAAAAGATATAAAAGAGATTTGGTAAAATTTCTCATCTATTCATCCAATATTTTTTACTGGAGGTTCTAGCCAATCCAATAAATCAAGAAAATAAATAAAAAGCAAATAGATTTGCAAATAAAATTAAATTTATATTCGATTATGTAATTTATGAAATTTATATGGAGTCTTTAAAGGAATTTATAGAAAAGCTTGTTACAAATAAAATATTAATTTAGCTAGATAGTAGGATAACAAATTTTATTTTCTACAATGATAAACTGGGATAAATTTAAAATATTTTATAGAAGCATCAAAAATATAAAATATTTATGCACAGCCGGGCGTGGTGGTGCACGCTTGTAATCCCAGTACTTTGGGAGGCAGAGACCTGAGGATCCAGGTTCGTGGCCAGCCTCAGCTCTCTCTCTCTCTCTCTCTCTCTCTCTCTCTCTCTCTCTACTTAGCGAGGCCCTCCACAACTTCGTGAGACCAAGTTTCAAAATAATGTATAAAAAAATAGTGCCAGGGGTGTAGTGCAGAGGTAGAACGCCCCTGGGTTCAATCCCCGGTATCGCAAAAAAAAAAAATTATGCATAAATTTTAAAAGGATATGCTTACATACAACATAATGAAAACCATAAAATACAAAATCTAAATAAATTAACATTAATCCTGAAAATAATTTTTTTTGTATATGTGGTACTGGGGATTGAACCCAGGGGCATTTTA
>PVJS01017332.1:0-36296 GCA_004027185.1 Glis glis
TACCTCCGCGCTACGCCCCCGGCCCTATTTTTTATACTTTATTTTGAAATCGGGTCTCACGAAGTTGCGGAGGGCCTCACTAAGGAGAGAGAGAGAGAGCGAGAGAGAGAGCTGAGGCTGGCCATGAACCCGGATCCTCCGGTCTTCGCCTCCCAAGCTCCAGCGGAGCTTGTAATCTCCACTGGGATTACAAGCGTGCGCCACCACGCCCCGCCCAGCCAATTGATTTTTGACAAAGGAGCCAAAAACATACACTGGACCAAAGATAGCCCCTTCAACAAATGGTGTTGGCAAAACTGGTCAACCACATGCAGAAAAATGGAAATAAACTCCCTTTTTCACACTGCACACAAGTCGATTCAAGATGGATCAAAGACCTAGAAATTAGACCAGAGACCTTGCAGCTACCTAAAGGAGACATAGGTCCAACTCTTCAACAGATAGGCACAGGCAAAAACTTCCTCAAGAAGACCCCAAAGGCACAAGACATTAAAAAGAGGATCAATACGTGGGATTGCATTAAACTGAAGAGCTTCTGCACAGCAAAGGAAACTATCAAGAACCTCAACAGGGAGCTGACAGAATGGGAGAAGATTTTTGCCAGCTACTCCTCTGATAGAGGACTAATATCTAGACTATACAGAGAACTCAAGAAACTCACTGCTAAAAACACAAACAACCCATCAAAAAATGGGCAAGTGAACTAAATAGACATTTCACAAAAGAAGAAATAAAAATGACCAATAAATGCATGTAAAAATGTTCAACATCATTAGCAATCAGAGAGATGCAAATCAAAAGTACCCTGAGATTTCATCTAACCCCAATTAGAATGCCAATCATTAAAAACACAAACAACAAGTGCTGGCGAGGATGTGGAGAAGCAGGAATCCTAATACGCTGTTGGTGGGATTGCAAATTAGTTCTACAACTTTGGAAGACAATGTGTAGGATCCTCAGAAGATTGGGCATGAACCTACCATATGACCCAACAATACCACTTCTAGGTATCTACCCAAAAGAATGGAAACCAAATTACCAGACTAGTGCATGCATATCTATGTTTAAAGCTACACAATTCACAATTGCCAAACTATGGAACCAGCCAAGATGTCCATGAACAGATGAATGGATTACAAAACTATGGGATATGTACACAATGAAATTTTATGCAGTCATCAGGAAGAACAAAATTACGTCATTTGCAGGGAAATGGATGGAATTAGAGAACATTGTGCTTAGAGAGATTAGTCAGTCACAAAAAGTGAAAGGTCGGATGCCCTCTCTAATATGTGGAAGCTAGGGAGAATAGGGCGTAGGAGGGACTCCAGACAAAATGGAGAAAACCTCAGATGAGTAAAGAAGGTGACCTAACTGAGGGAGATGGGAAGGGGAAGAGGGAAACACCCTAATGCACAGGATGTACATACACAAATATATCAAAGTCAACTACTATGCTGAGCACGAGAAGGAGAGAAGGGGGAGGGAATGGGGGTGGCAAATGGGGGAAGGCTAATTGACCGTTGTGTGCATGTATACTTCTACCACCCTGAAACACATCAAGATGTATAATTACAATGCACCAATAAAAAAGAAAATAAATAAATATAGAAAAATAACATTTCATACCTGCCTATTAATGAAAAAAGAAACTTTTAAACTCTTAGCCAACCCAAAGTAGAAATAACTTCCTTAACTTGACTGATGACACATACCGAGAACCCATATTTAATGGCAGAACTTCAGGAACATTCCCTTTATAATCAGGTGAAATTGCTTATTATCCCCTCCTCAACATTATAATGGAGATCCTCCCAGTATAGTAGGAAAAAGGATACAAAATAATAAGAAGATGGAAAGGAATAAAGACACTGTTGTTATTTGTAATTGGATATGACTGTTTCTGTAGAAAGGGGGTATTTTATAAGTTATTAGAATTAATAAGAGTCTCCAGTAAAGTTGCTGAATATAAGTCAATAATAAAAAGTAAATTTATTTCTGATATGCCAGCAGCAAAAATTCAATTAAATACAAAATAGACAGTTGTCCCTTGGTATCCATGGGGGATTGTTTCCAGGACTCCTGCGCATATCAAAAGATGCTCAAATCCCTTATGTAAAATGGCATGGTATTTGTACATAACTTATGCATATCTTTTCTCTAGATTATTTATGAAAAGTAATATAATTTAAATGCTATTTAAAACATTGTTAGACTCTATTGTTCAGGGACTCATGACAAGGAAAAAAGGTCACAGACACAGTTTTTTCTGAATATTTTCAATCTTATATTAACAGAGTCCACTAATGCAGAACCTGTGAATATGGAGATCTGACTATATATATGCTACCAACAAATATGATATAGTTATGAATGAATCATTAAATATGAAGTGTGAAAACAATGATGAGAAGTTTATAAAAGCCTCTATGTATGAGACTTTATTGCATGTGCATGGATAGTAAGATTTAATATCAATTAATCAGTTTTTACAAAATGAATCTATAAATTCTCAAAAAGAAAAAAATATGCAAGTCTTTTTCAACCTAATTTCTTAAATATGTGAAGGAAAAAGTCAGAAGTAGCTAGGGCAATTTGTAGAAGAGGAAACTGGTGATGGTGGTGTATGGGGACGGTATCTTTCCAGAGGAGTCTATTTTGTGTGTATGTGTGGTACTGGAGTCTATTTTTCAATGGATTAATTAGCATGAAGAATATTTTGATAAATAATCTCACAGGAGAAACTGGCAAAGATTATGACTTGGAAATTCACAGAAGAGGAGAAGTACATGGTCTATATGCACATGAAAAGATGTTCAACATCTCTAACAATCCGGAAATAACATATAGCACTTTGCAGCTCTCAGATCGGAAGAGTGTTGGCAAAAATGTGAAGTAATGGGAACTCAGACAATGCTAATAGAAAGAAAAAGTGAATAACCATTTTGAAGAGCAATTTGGCATCTAGTAAAGATGAGTCATCCCCTTTCAGCAGCATTTCTGCTTCTAGATATATACCTGAGTGAAAGTCTGGCACATTTGCCCAGGAGACCTGTATAATGATGCTCCTGGCAATATTTTTTGAAATATCCATAAATTAGAAGCAATATAAATGTCACCCAGGGGGATGAATACATTTATATTGCTCTATTTATGCAATGGAACATTACTCAGTAGTGAAAATCTATTAGAGGTCTATCTACCAATATGGATATGGATCACAAATATAAGATAGAGTGAAAAGGCAAGTTATATAATGCTGTATCATTATGATATTATTGTTATAAAATCTAAAAATGTACAAATAGTATGGATTATTTAGGATTACTTTGTTAATGCAGTACTCCTACTCAGTATGGTATAGAGACATTCATGGAAAAGATAAGTACCTAATTCAAAACAGTAGTTAGCTGCAGTGAGGGAGAGGAACTTGAATATAATTGTGAGGTATACACATGTGACTCAAGGGTACCTGCCATGGTTTATTTCTTAAGCAGTTGGAGGATAATGGTACTTAACTTTAAAGAATATGTCTAAAATGTTTCATGACCAAAAAACTCCCAGTAAAATCTGTTTCTGGAGTTAGACTGACAGAATTGCTTATCCTAAAGTGTCCTTTCTGAGAGGAAATTTGGGGGTGCTTTTTTCATAAAAGAAGATGGACTGCTTGAGGATAAATCAATTTCTATTTCCTTACTAGACTATAAATTCTCCATTGCAAGAATTATATCTTATTTATCATTGTATTCCTATAACTTACTAATTCTGACAACATAAAATATATATATATTTTCTGGATGAATGAATGAGATGAATATATAGGTTTAAAACCATGGATGCAAAATCCCAGATATCCATGTATCAGCTCAAATTGTTTGGGCAACCAGTTAGTAGTATTATTCCAATGTTTTTTCATCCTTTCTTATAACTAATCAAATTTTCTCCTGCAGGTAAATTTTACCTGTCACTCCTGAACAATTATAATTGTGATGAAATTTTTCCTGTGTTCCACAGAACACCATTGTTCAGTGAATATTCATAGATATAATTTAAACAAAGGGACTCATGATCAAATAAGTTGGCACACATAGGATTTAAAACATGAAGATAATCTTTAAAATACCTACAACTAACATGATATTTACTGGTGAGAAATTGCATGCTTTTCCCCTATAATGGGAACAAACAAGATACCCATTGCCACTCTTAAGGTTGTGCTGGAATTGATAGCTAGTGTAATGAGACAATGAAAGAAAATAAAAATATATATCATGAGAAGGAAAAAGTGAAACTCTCTTTGGCTGCAGATGGTACGACTACCTGTATAGAAGGCCCATAGAATCAACAAAACTCTCCTAGAAAAATTGACTGGAATAGTAAGGTCACAGGTTATAAAGTTAGTATGCAGAAGTCAGTTGCTCTCTTCTACTAGTGATGAACAATTGGATTTGCAATTCTAAAGTACCATTTACAGTAGCAGCAACAAAAACAAAAAGAGAAATATTCAGCCTATAAATCTAACAAAATACAAAATCTATATATAGAAAATTATGACTGTAATGAAAGAAATAAAAGGGTTTGAATCAATGGCAAGTTATTCTGTATTCATAGATTGGAAGACTAATATCATTAAGATGTCAATTCTTCCCAAGTTGATCTATGGATTTAATGCAATTTTCAGTCAACATCCCAGCAAGCTATTTTGTGGGTATTGGAAAACTGAACCATGTTTATATGAAACAACCTAGAATAGTCAACATGATACTGAAAATGAAAGGTAAAGTTGGAGATTTACACTGAATGATCTCAGGACTTACATTATAGCTATAGCAATGAAGAGTGTGTGGTATTGGTGACAGGATAGACAGGTAGATCAATAGACAGAAGAGAAAGCCCAGAAATAGACCCACAGAGGATAGTGAACTGATAAAGGCAATTCAATAGAGAAAGGAGAGTCTTCAACAAATGGTACTAGCACAATTAGATATCCATGTCCAAAACATAAATGAATAAATAGGTGATCTATAGCACAGTAGCATGACAAGGATTAGCCTACAAGGATTAATTTTATATTTCAAAATAATTAGAGGAGAGTTTGAAAAATTTCAACACATAGAAATGACGTTATTTGAGAAGACGGAAATGCTAAATACCCTGATTTGATCATTGCACATTTTATACAGTATCTAATTATAGCATTATACCCCATAAGTAAGTTCAAATATTATACCTCAATTAAAGAAATTAAAAATTAAATCTAGACACCGGCCTTACATCTTTCAAAAAATTAACTCAAAGTGGTCATAGGCTACAGGTTTTAGGTATTAATTGCAAAACTATAAAACTCCAAGAAGCTACCATAGGAGAAAATCTAGGTGAGATTGGGTTTGGCCATGAGGTTTTAGATATAACACCCAAAATCTGATCCATAAAAGAAAAAATTGATATGTTGGTGTGATGATTAGTCTGGATTGTCAACTTGACTGGATCATGAAACACCTAATATTATGTGACTTTGGGTGTGTTGATGAGGTGATTGGTTTATGTGATGGCAGACTGAAGAGGAAGTCCTGCCCTGAATGTGGGCAGCATGGTTCTGATAGGTGCAGGATCTGGATAAAAGGAGAAAGCCATGTGAAGGCTGCGTGGTTCTTCCTGAAGAAAATGTGTCTGCTCTTGTCTGATACCGGCCCTCAGCTCTTTGAACTGGATCTTCACCATCATTCTCTGGAGAGGTCCGGGCCTTTCCATGTTCGACTGGGACTGAATTGGTGGTTGCTCCGATTCTGAGACTCCAGTTCTTGGACCGCTCGACCAGCTGCTGTTTCCTCTGGCTCTCCTCGTGCAGTCGGAAACTTGGGACTACACTGCTTTGGACTGTAACCTGATTTAATAAATTCCCTTTTTCCATATGCGTGTTCTGTGAGTTTTGTAACTCTAGTGAACCCTGACCGATACGGTTGGGTTTCATTAAAATGAAAAACTTCTACTCCGTGAACAACACTGCTATGGGACTGAAACGCAAGCCACAGCTTTGAGACAAATATTTGCAAATGTGTATCTGACAAAGGACTTGTTTCCAAAATATACAAAGAACTCTTGAAACCCAACATTATGAAAACAAACAACTTAACTTAAAAATCACCAAACAGAAAGATGCTCAGCATCATTTGTTATTTGGAATTTCCAATTGAAATGACAATGATAAGCCACTGCCTACCTGTTAGAATGACTAAAACACAAAAGAAAGTAACAAAACCAATCACTGGGAAAACACGGAGAAACAGGAACTCTCATTCATTGTTGATGGGAGTGCAAGGTGGCACTACCACTTTGGTAGACATTTTGGCATTTTCTTATAGAATTAAACATGATCTTACCAAACAATCCAACAATCATACTTCTGGTTTGAAAATGCATGCCCGCACAAAAACCTATACATGAATATTCATAACAGTATTATTCATGATCACCCAAAATTAAAAATAATCAAGATTCCCTTCAATGATGAAGGTATAAATAACTATAGTATATCCAAACAATGGAATACCTTTCAGTGATATGATAAAAATAACTGTGCTATCAACCTATGAAGAGACATGGATAGACCTTAAATGCATATTTCCAAGCAAAAGCAGCCAGTCTGTAAAGGCTATCACTGTATGATTCCAATTATATGACATTCTGCTAATGCTAAACTATAGAGATAGTAACAAGATCAGTGGTTGCTAGGGAGCCAAGGGGAGGCAGGGAGAGTTTGATGGGTGAAGCACAGGGCATTTTTACTATGGTGAAACTTCTGTATTATACTGTAATGGTAGACATATATTACATGTTTGTCAAAACCCATAGAATTTTATGGCACAAAGAATGAACTTTAATATATTCAACTAAATAAAAATCATTTTAGGAGATGCAGGACCCCAGAAAAGAATGCAATTTATGACAAGAATAACAAACTATAAAGATATATGAAACAACCTCACTGAAGGTAGAGGGAAAGGGTCAACCCAGGAAACTTTGGAAATGATGGAATCTATAAGACTAAATCCAAAACGAACACAAGCATGGTACACTAGCTGACTATTTCCATGGGAGCACAGGTCAACATTCCCAATGCTATTTTACATGTGACAAAGTTGCTCCCCTTAATCAACTTTAGACAGGCTCCTCTGAACCTTCTTATCAACTAGACCTCAATCTTGGCCTATAAAAATGCAGACTTTCAGCTGGGCAGACTTTCAGTGGCACGTGTCTGTAATCCTAATACTTGGAGGCTGAGATGGGAGGATCACAGGTTCAAGGATAGCCTCAGCAACTTAGACCCTGTTTTAAAATTAAAAAATATAAAAAAGAGCAGGGGTTCTATCTCAGTTCAAAGGCATTCTGTCTCGGAGGCATTCTATCTTGAGTTCATTCCCCCAGTAAAACACACACACACACACACACACACACACACACACACCAGACTTTGATTTTATTGACTCTCCACCCCCAACCCTCATGGAAACTAGAACAAATATTAGCATGGTTTCTAACAGCTCAAGGCCACCATCCAAAGGATCATGATTCTGGCCACCTTAAGATCTTATTTGGAAAAGATCAAGACTGCCAAATAATTTATTGTTTCTTCCATCCACCACTTGAAGATAAGGCCCCTGTCTCCAACTCTCTTCAGGACAGCAAAAGTCTAACTTTTAGTAAAGTGCCAGTTATCAAACCCAAATGACCTAATCATATTGACCAACCCCCCCACTTCTGCCTCTTATACATTTCCCATTCCCTGACTCTGTTGGAGCCCCACTTGTTCTTTCTCCTATTCCCTCATTTTTCTTTTAAAATGCCCAATCACCTCTGTACAAATCAAAGCTGATTTGGTTCACACTGGATTTTATTCCCTATTGCAATAGTTAGTACTGAATAAATCTGTCTTTACTTCTTTAGTGTCTGGCTTTATCATTGACACATGTATACTGTAATTGAATAAGTGAATCACATGGTAGGCTAAAATAATAGCTTCCTTTTAACCTATAAGTGCTACATTATGAGGAAAAGCTCTCTTTGCAGATGTGATTAAGTTAAGGGTATTGAGATGGGGAGATTATTCTGGGGAGCCTAGCTGTAATCATTGCAAGGTAAGGGGGTATTCTTGCTAAACTGACCTGATAGGATTCTTGAAGGTGATCAGATGTCTAGGGTGGGATATAAGGAATTTGACCAGATATTAAGGGTGATCAGATTAAGGTTAGAGAATGATCTCTAAACTGATTTAAGATTCTTACTAGAACTGAGCATTGTAGGTCAGACAAGGATAACATTGAAGTCCAAGGTCAAAGCCTAGTTGAGAAAAGGACTTAGAAGACCCTTTGTAAAAGTTTGGTCAAGGAGAGTCTTTTTCAGTACTAACACGTCAATAATGGAGCAAACAGAGTTTGTAGTATATGGAGATTCCCTGTACAATCTTCTCATTATTTCTATAAGACTAAAACGATGAAATGTTAACTTGTTTTAAAGAATGGGTTAACTTGTTTTAAATAAATGTTAATTTGTTTTAAAAAATGGGTTTTAGCCGGGTGCGGTGGCGCACACTTGTAATCCCAGTACTTTGGGAGGCAGAGACCAGAGGATCCGGGTTCGCAGCCAGCCTCAGCTCTCTCTCTCTCTCTCTCTCCCTGTCTCTCTCTCTCTCTACCTAGTGAGGCCCTTTGCAACTTCGTGAGACCCGGTTTCAAAATAAAGTATAAAAAATAGGGCCGGGGGTGTGGCGCGGAGGTAGAATGCCCCTGGGTTCAATCCCTGGTACCGCAAAAAAAAAAAAATGGGTTTTATATTACAAGTTTCTCAGAGCTGTCTGCTAAGGCAGTACTCTGCAGCCCTTTCAAGGAGGTAAGTTGGGGAAATGTGTGGTGCTCTGCTTGTTCTAGCTCAGTCTAGGATTGTTCCATCCAAGTTGACTCTGGAACATCAGTGTTCCCAAATAGGAATGACCCATGCTGCAATAACTGGATACATGAAAGGCATTTTGTCTTCTCTATTTATGTCAAGAACTTTCCTCTAAATCATTTCCCTTGTTCTGGTACTTCCTCCTCCCTTCCACATAAAATATGAAAAGACGAAGTAGCTAAAAATAAATTAAACTAGGATAAAACAAGCGTTTACAGTAAAGCTTTGCAAGAGCTACTTTGTGTGAGTTCAAAATAGGTAATGTCAGTACAAAGCTGAGCAAGAGCAAATCTGAGTTTCTCTGTAGGGTAGAATCCCCAAAGAGAAGGTGTATTACAAAGTGGCCCCGTTAGAAAAGTTGAAGATATTTATTGAGTATTTACTATGTTCCAAGCACCATCAGAAGAGGTTCACATTAGTCATTTCATTTGATTTCAAAACTCTTTGAGCAAAGCATCATTTCTGTGCCCATTCAATGGATGAGAAGCAAATTAATCCAAATCACAGATCTGGGAAGAGTGGAGGCAGAGTTCTAATTCTGGCGTTTGCCTCCAGAGTCACACTTTTACCTGCCATTGTATGTGTCTCTATTTATAACTGGGGCCTCAGTTTCCTATTTTGAAAAACAAAATCAGGGCTAACCAACTGAGACCTAGTCTGTTATGTTACGTAGTAAGAAAAACATATCCCCAAGAGACAGAAGGTTTTGAGGGAACTGAGAGCTAAAACTAATTTGTCCTTAAATCAATGTATTGTATTCTGCTTGACATTGTGGAAGGATTTCTCTGTTGCTAAAAGAATTAACCACAGAGCAGGCTAAAATCCCATTACCCATTCAAATAGGCTTTAGGATTGTGCCTTGAGCAGAATATGTTCATCAGAAACTGTGACTTGCCATGAAAATCTGAAAAGAAATATACCCTCATTTGTAATAAATGAATATGATTGGGTTGACATCACTGTGTCTAACTAGGCAAGACGGAATGATGCACTAGGTAACATTTTAATCTAGATAATCTCAGACCGAAGCAGCTTCTTAGTGTTGAGCATAAAATTAATCAGCATATAGAAAAGGGCCAACTCTTGTAAGATAAATGACTTAGAGGAATTTGATTACTGCTGAGGAGTAATTGGGTGCATGTAATTAATGACTAAAGACTAAGAGGAAAACAGGACATTATTTAAAGTTGAAGCTTGTGTCTAGGTAGAAGGGATGCAGATAAGTCAGAATTCAGGGAAACGTAGACATTTTCCAGCAGAGCCATATCCAAGGATGCTTGTGTGGGAGGGCTTTTTCTTTTGCTCTAAGTGATAAGAAGCTACTTGAAGACTGTTGGTGAGAGTATAAACTGGTGCAACTATTTTGACTCTTTCCCCTTTTGTTCTGTCCTTCCCATTCTCTATTAGACACATTCCAGTTAGATTTTCTTAATCTTCTTACCAGTGCATCAGCAATATTTGACATAATGTTCATTCTGTCCTCTTTAAACATCTTTATTTGTTGGTTTCTAGGACACACTTTCTCACTTTTATGAACTCACTGACTGCTCCTTTTCATTCTGCTGATTCTTCCTCATTGCCCTGACCTTGTCTAAATACAGAATAAGGCCAATACTTAGGAAGCTGAGACAGGAGGATCATAGATTTGAGGCCAGCACAAGGTAACTTGGCAAGAATAAAAAATAAAATAGGGCTAGGGGGTCTCGCTCAAAGGTAGAATGCCCTGGCTTCAGTCTCCAGTAACACACACACACACACACACACACACACACACACACACACACACACACAGAATAAGGGTAGTAATGTCTCTGTAGTCCTTAACAGAAAGATGTAGTGTGTTTGTGTATGTGTGTACTGTTAGGTGAGGTTACTCATGTGACAAGCATAGTTGGAATTATTTTACACGGTTTTTCCAGTTGGGTAGAGAAGTTAGAAGTTCTTTTTGGGAAGTGTAGTCATTAATCCTAAGAGTTGGGCCTAGTGATGAACATGTGAATGCAATCTTAGGCCGATGGACTCAGTTCTCGATCTAATTTGTTAATTTGCACTCAGTCCAAGACTGATTTCTTCTAGCCACATGACTTTCTATATCATCTTTCTATATACAGATGATCTTAAAATTTATATCTTCAATCTATACATTCACCTAATTCCAGAATCCTGCATCCACCTGCCTAGTAGATCTTTCTCCACAATTAAACTCCTGACATCCAATTGCCTCTCTCCATCTTTTACTAGCTTTTTCATGCCAATAAATGGAAGTTTCATCCCTTCCATTCTCCAATTGAATAGAATACCTTAAATTAAACTTTAAAATTTATTGGTGTATTATAATCATACATCATAATGAAGTTGAGAGTGACAGAGACATTCATTCATACAGCAATAAGAAAGTTTCCCCTCAGGTCCCACCCCACTCTCCCCTTCTCCATACAGGATATTGAGATTGGCATTAATAATTTTTTATAAGTCCATAGTATCAATTGAAGTGTTTCCTTCACCAAGTCTTTCCCTCCTGCTTCCCCATCCCTGGACCCCTCATCACTCCACTGGGGTTTCTCCTCTTTTGTCTGGAGTCTGTTTTGTATCCCAATTTCTCCCTAGTTTCCATATGTGAGGGAAAAAATATGACCCTTCATGTTTTGTGACTGGCTGATCTCACTCACATAACACATTTGCAGGAAAATGGATGGAACTAGGGAATATTAAAGTCAATGTTGACTCCTGTCTTCCATCACACTTGACTTCTGAGCAACCATCAAATTGTTTCATCTCCACTTGTATAACATGTCCAGAAAGTCAACCACCTCTGCTGCTACCACCTAAGTCTATGCTATGGTATCAGTCTTTGGTGGCTGCTATAACAAATTGCCCTAGACTGGCTAGCTTATAAAAAACAGGCATTTTTATTGCCTGGTTCTGGGAGCTGGGAAGTCCAAGATCAAGGCACCCACAAATACAGTATCTTGTGAGGGCCTGCTCCCTGATTGATAGATGGTAGATGGGTAATATTCCAGGTCCCAACTGGAGCAGGCCCCACCTCTTAAAACATCACATAGGTATTAGGTTTCAACCTATGAAATTTGGAGGGATACAACATTCAGATCATGACAGTCATCATGCTTTCTCCCATAGATTACAATAGCCTCCTAGTTGCTCTTCCTATTTCTTCATTGTAATCTATCCCTCAAAAAAATTTTTTTTCCAATGGTCCCTGTAGTTATTCTGAGTAAAATACAAATTTCTGTCTGTGACTTACAAGGTCCTGTACTATCTGACTTGTTTCAGCTTTGAACTCCCTTCCCAGCCTCTTTTGTCTGCTCACCCCATTCTAGTCACATCAGCTTCTCTGCTCTCAACACATCAGCCATCTTACCCTAAAGAGCCTTTGCATTTGCCATTATTGCTTTTGCCTACCATCATATTTCCCTAGATTTCTGCAAGGCTTGTCCCCTTGCCTCTTCATGCATTATCTTAATAGCGACTACTACCCTATGAAGAATAGAAATGTCCTGTTCCCATTCTGCTATCTCTGCTTCATTTCTCCTCAGCACGTTTTATTATGCATTTTAGTTCATTTTCTCCTTAATGTTTATTACTGTGTGATATATTTCACATTTACTTGTGTATTAGTTGTCTTCCTCTATTTAAAATGCAAGCTCAAATTTAGCAATTGTTATTTAACTACTCTAAGGCTCAGTTCTCTCATCCATAGAATACCATCATAACTGCATAAGCATGAGGATTGAATGATAGGATGCACGTGAAGTGGTGAGCACAGTGTCTGGAGTATTTGCGCGCACTCCATAATTAACCATGGTGGCAGGTCACCCACATACCAGATGGCAGTCATGCCCCACAGCCTGGGAAAACCTACAGAAGAGTTCTGGTGAGGCAGGTAAATTGTTCTGTGCAATAATGACCAATTCTGGGGAAAAGCCAGGTGTGTGTGTGTTGTGTGCATGTGTATATTTTACTAGGGATTGAACATGGGATATTCTGAGCTACACTCTGAAATACACCCTGTGCTACATCCCCAGCCCTATTTTATTTTGAAACAGGGTCTCACAAAGATACTACCCACTGGCTTTGAACCTGTGATCCTCTTATCTCAGCCTCCCAAGTACTGGGATTGCAGGTGTGCACCACCACACCTGGAAGGAAAACCATTTTAAATTTCATGTCCTCTTGGAGCTGAATCCGTAGCTTTCTTTTACTAAATGGGACAGTATATTTGAAGATTCTAACAAAGAATGAATTACAGCCACATCTGAATTAGCCTTTGGGCTAGAGCTAAGGTATAAGCTGTAAAATGTACTGCTAAGCCACCTCCAACAGGCAGGTGGTTTGTGGAGCTCATTGTGTTTGAAGGAACAAAAAATTCAACTTTGATGTCTGGCCTTGAGGGCCAGAGACTTGTCACAGCCAACTCTTTTGACTGATTGCTAATGCTTTGAATATCCTGTGTGATTAAATGAGTGCATTCACGTACAAATGGCTAAAGCCTAAGAAAATTGTATGAAATGTTATATGTATATCATTATATTATGATGATATATTATGATGATATATTATGTCAATATTATATGTATATCATTATAATATTATATGTAAAATATTATACATATCATCTGTCTCTATATTATATTGTATATATCTCTGTATATATATTATATATGTCATCAATACATATATGCATATGCAGGTTTGTTGTTGTTTTGGTTTGGATTTTTGGCTGTTTCAATGATATCATTTCCTTTATTTTAGTGAACCTCTTTATTCTGCCACTCTGAATTTTACCACTTAGGATAGTTTAGTTTATTTAATTATTTGCTCCGTCTGGATTCCCAGCAGAGTTGTGAACCTTCCTTCTGTACCCTGATCCCCAAAACACGCATAAAGAGCATCTAGGCAACCCAGACCTTAGTACTCATTTATTTCCCTGTGGCCTTAGACATTCAGTGGAAGAAGCAGGCTTCTGTTAAGTCAGCCCACCTAAGGAACATTCTGGCGTCCTCTCTGGAAACAAATTAACTCAAACACAGTGAATGTTATTGGAATATCTATGCAGGGATGTTAGATAATGAAGCATGGCTGGGAGTACCAGGAAGCTTCCAGGGATGCTGAGCAAGAGGCTGCTCTAGCAGGCATTTCAAGCTGTTGTGTCTTTACTTCTTTGGTCTCTCTGCCTTTTCTTGATTCTCCTTTGATGAACTCTCATTTTGCTGAGTTCATACAACTTGCGTATACCTCTCTGATCATCCTTACGCAAGGGTTTATGCCACTTTTCTGCCCTAGAGGACCCTTGAGGGAAGGGAACATGTCCACTTCATCTTTGCATCTAATTCCAACTGTGGAAATTCTTATTTATTTATTTACTTATTTATTTATTATTTGTCTTTGCTATATACTCATATTTTAATGTATTTTCTACTTCTGCTATTAGTTTAATAATATTTAAAAGTAAGTTAAGAACAAGACATTGAATTTTATTCTACTCTTTTTGAACCAGATAATTCTTTTGTGTGCATAGAAAATTATCCTAAAATTTGCCTATCTGGATTCAAACATTTTATCTTTTTCAATATCTGTAAGGTATAAGACTAAACTACCTTTTGCAGATTTTCTTTCCTCAGAAATTCTCAACTTACTAATAAGTCAAGTCCCAACTTCTGTGCCCCCATGATGGGCATGACACCTCTGTGCTAGGTTGAATAATGCCACTACTTGTCCACGTACTAAACCTCTGAATCTCTGACTATATCTCCTTATACGTCAACAGGGGAAGTCCTTACTTACGCAGGTGTTTACTTCAAGTTGCTGTACTTCTCAGGCTTCACTCTTGGGCCACAATTCTTTGGACTATGCTGACTGAGTTCTCACAGTATGGAAGAAATAGCAACTACTCTCTTCACTTGATTTTTCTGTTGGTTTTGTTTGCCGAGTAGGTATGGAGCTGTTTCGGTCCTTCCTCGTTTTTCTTTGGGATAAAGAATATTGTTACAGGAGCCCAAAGACTTGCCTTCTTGTGGATCCTTCAGTTTTCTTGTTGAAGATATTTTCATATTGAGGGTCAAGGAAGAAAATCCAAACCTTCAGGCCACATCCTAGAAGATGAAAGCACAGTAAAGAAGCAACTTTAATGCCCACTCATTAAAAATATGCTTAAAAATCCTACTATGGGGACTAATTTTAAAATAAATTCCATACTTTTAATTTCAATTTTATTTGATTCTAAACCAGTATTGTCCATCAAAAGTATAACAAATCAATTCACTGTTTGCCAACAAAATTCCTGAGCTTACTGTGATTTAAAGTGACACAAAAAATTACTGAGGAAGAGGGATATTTCACTTACTTAGGTTTTACAATATAAGAGCTGTAGTAAACAACTAAAACATTCTGCTTGAAATCACGCTAACATCCCTCATTAGGTCCTTGACAACGTTCATGTATAATCATACACTGCTTCAGAGAACTGACAAAAACATTTAATCCTGCTGTCATTCTATTTCTGAATGCTGCTTAAAATATGTATGCATCAAAAATACAAGAAATGCATCACATTCTCTATAGAGTTTATCTGATATCAGAAACAGAAACTATAAAAGACAAGTTGATAAAAAAGTGAATGCTATAAATAATTATTTGAATACATTTTCCTTTAGACAAATAACCTCCAAGAAGTACAATATAGCCAGGAATGATGGTGCATGCTTGTAATTCTAGTACTTGGGAGGCTGAGACAGGAGGATCACAGGTTTGAGGCTAGACTCAGCACCTTAGTGAAGCCCTCAGCAACTTAGTTAGATCATGTTTTAAGATAAAAAAATAGAAAATAGAACTGGGGGTATAGTTCAGAGATAGAGAGTCCTTGAGTTCAATCTCCAGTACCACACTCAAACACACAAAAGTACAATATATGTTTTCTTCTCCATACATTCCTTGTTTCTCAGATATATTTTCTCATTCGCTCTCTCTATGGACTTCCCCACCCTTTCCCTATTACTTTCTCTTTCTTTGTACCATTGAATACACTCATGGTTAGAGATCTCTCTTCTTTTAAATTTAAAACCATTTAACTTCTTCCTCACCCATCCTGGGCATTCCAATTTGACATCAGTTTCGGTATTGTCTTTTGTCATCAAGTCACAGACCATACACACTTGACCCAACCATGTATTCATTGCAGGAATCTTTGAATATCCTTGAAATCCATTCTTCTCTTCAGCCTTCTACTTCAAGACAAAAGCCTCTACCCACATACATCTCTAGTTTCATATAGGTTCTCTATGTTGAGTCTAAATCATTTTGCCAGAAGTATACATTCATTGCTCTTAGTTTTGGAGCCACATGGAACCAGTGTAATCCTCTTCCATAAAGCATTAGATTTTTGCTATAGCAAATCTTCCTTAAATCTTTTGCAGATATCAAATCCCCAGTGTGTCTAGATGGCTGACTAGAGATGTCCGGCACTTGCCTCCATCTCCATAAAGAAGAACCAGAGCCGCAGGTGTATAACTGTATTTTGAGGTGAGTGGCCTTGGGAGAATGCTGGAAGTCAACAAGAAAGACACACTGGAACTTTGTAAGACTCAGAGACATGGGATGGTAGCATTGAAAGAGAATAAAGCGCCCCTGTAACTATGACCCTGATTCCCCAGCAGCGGAGTCTTGTGGCCCAGTTAAGGGAGCAACTGGGAGTCTGCATAGTGGCTTTGGAGAAGGAACTCACATTGTCAACCCGCCAGTCCCTAGAGTTGAGGCTGCTATAGATAGGCACCATCTTGAGAAAGGAGTTATTGTCTGAATTTATACTATCCCAGGGTTCAGAACCCTCTGCATGTCCCCATCTCTGGGACCCCACAGATGTTCTACCACACTAGCACATAGAGCTGCAGCCTCATAAACCCAACTCAACCCAGCAGAATAACTGTGGCCCAAGAATTTGAGCCTGCTCATTGCCCTGCATTATAGAAGACAAAATTTTAACTTGTTTTTATAACTTAGTTCTGAGATCATTTATCACTTGGTCACCATTTTGCCCATCACGCTAAATGGAGTTAAATATCCCAGGTTTTATTTAATATGTGCAAAGCCCCATGGAATTATTAATGCCCTGATCTAAAAGCCCTTAACCTGATCCTTGGTCTAAGATTTCATTGCATTTCCTACCAATTGTGTCACACTTTAGTTCGTGGCAAGCTTTGTGTTCATTAAAACTACCGAGTCTTTTTCTTAGGAACTAATTTTGGGTATTGCTTTCCTCATGGCATTAAATTTGGAAAATTTAATTTTTAAAACAGAATTAGGGAATTTTGCTTTTGTTCACTTAGATTCATCATCCCAGCCAATTAAGGCCACTTTAAAATCATTTGTCATCCAATAGCAGTTTTCAACCTTTTATTCTGAAACAGCTAACCAGGAAGATATACTTTTACATACAAGTGCCCACTCTCTAACTCAACTTCTCAATTTTTTTACACTTATTTTTTCATTTTTATTGGTTCATCATAATTAGACATGATAATGGAAAATGCTAGCGAATGAGAATGTTACTTGTGAGTTTAAGTGGGACATAACATGTCAAACTCTTTGTTTAAATAACAAATGTGATAGAGTCATTTTATCTTACAGCCTTGGAACTGTGGGAAAAAAAAGATGTACCTGGGATCTTGTTCTTAATAATGAAGACTAATAGGCATTTAGACTTTCCCTAAAATGAAACATCAATTTAAATGTTACTATTAGAGCAAGGCAATACATTATTTAGTAATACAAGTAGGCTGGATATCTTCATTTGCCCCATCAGGTCAACTCATCAGCATCCTCTATCCTAATTTTTGTGCCCCAAAAAGACTGACCTACATAAATTGCATCAGGGATAGTTTGTCCTTTTGCTTCTGGTCAAGTTGAAGGAGTGAGGATCACCAGTAAGACTTTGGTGCTCTATAGAGATAAGGGTTAGGACAACAAAATTTAATTTTTCTGACACCCTCTCTACTCAGTCACCAAGACCTGGTTATGTCCCTCTACTAAAGATCATAACTCTTGCTGGGCATGGTAGTGCATGCCTGTGATCCAAGTACTTGGGATGCTGAGACAGGAGGATCATAGGTTCAAGGACAGCCTCAGCAATTTAGCTAGACTTCTGTTTCAAAATAAAAACTTAAAATGTATTGGGGTATAGCTTGGTGGCAGAATACCTCTGGGTTTAATCCCCAGTACAAAAAAAAAATCATAACTCTTTCCAGGTTGCAGTTAGCCCTGTCTCCCCAAGTCCTCTAAACTCACTATTGTGGACTCTGGGGTACTATTCCATCCCTCTTAGATTTCCCTTAACTTGCTCACATCTTTATAAATAATATCTTCATTAAATTCCCCTCCATTTTCCTCTTGAATGGACCACCCATTTCTTGCCTGCATTCCAAATGGCATGGTAATCCATCAGAACTGTAGAATTTTAGAGGTTAAAAGGTAACTTCCATGAGATAGAGCTACTGTGCATGTTCTTTACAATTGACATGATACTACCAACATTTGTCATGGCATGACTCAGGTCTTCCAGTTTTTCTATGTTCAACTGTTGGAATTCTGTCATACATCAGCAAGATCCAACCCCATTTGGCTTTCACCTAACATGTACTTCATCGTAAATACAAATAAAAATATAAATGCTATAGTTACCTGCCACAAGTCAGCTGCTAGGTGCTCATCCATCTAATCTATCCATCTAATCCCCAGTATGAGCTTTTATCTAAATGAAAGAAAAAATATATGCCTAGACTTGTAGGCCCTTGAGAAAGAGAGAGTTGACCCCAGAAATTCATGGAAGGGAGAAGTGGAGGTCAAGGAGAGGTTCTGGGGAATGGAACTGGCCGAGTTGAGGTATATTAATTGCATGCATGAATATGTCACAGTGAATCCACTATTATGTATAACCATTATGCGCCAATAAAACAGGAAAGAGCTAGATAAGGAGTGAAAGTGGGGCTGAGAGATTAGTTATCAAATTTTAAAAACAATAATGGCCCACATAGATGGAACACAAGGTCTGATGACTTACTCTCCCATTTGCTCCCAGCCACTAATGGAAAAAGACCATAGTGATTACAAAAAGATTTGTAGAGAAACCTAACCTTTAAAGGACAAGTGGTCAGTAATATTTAAAAATTATGTTTTTCTCCAAATCTATTCATCAATTCAAGAAGAGTAACAATTGAAAACCATTCCCAACTTAATACAGTATGATTTGTAATAACTATTAGCTATCTCTAAAAATTTCAAGAATTTCAAAATATGCATATACAAACTAATCAAAAAGGTAGCTAATTATTCAGTAAAGAGATGAGTAAATATTAATGTTCTGATTTTAGTTTATAATTATCCAGTTCATAAATAAAGGTTTACTAAACTTGTTTCTTACTAGTAACTGTATGGATTTGCTTAGGATTTGAATTTTCCAGTGGTTTGTTGCCAGTGTGTGTGGTTCTTTAAGAATGTCAGTGTGATACAAGCTGAGTTATGGAAAGCACTGCTCTGACGCCACTTTCTGCACTAACACTCTGGGAATTTACTTAAAGCATTTCATTGGTTCCATTCCAGACCTAGTCAGAGTAGCTCCCCTGTATCAGTTTCCTAGGGTTTCCATACCAAAGTACCACACACACTGGGTAACTTAAGATAACAAAAATTCATTGCTTTACAATTCTGGGATCTAGAAGTCCGAAATCAAGCTATCTCCAGAGTTGATTCCTTCTGGGAATGTGAAGGAGGAACCTTCTCTCGTAAGTTCTGGTGGAATCTCATCTTAACTCCATCATACTATAAAAAGCCTATTTATAAGTAATGTCATATTCACAGGTACAGGGGCTTAAGACTCCCGTGTATCTTTTTGGGGGGACACTGTTAAACCTATAACACTCCCCAAACAAAGAGGAACACATCTTTTAGGTTTAACATCAAACTTGCTTTAGACCGCTTGAGTCATGGGAGAAACAGTTGTATAAACCATGAGCTGAGCTATAAGGCTGGGGATGGAGAATCATTTCCCCGCAGGTCATTTAAGTCTTCCTCACAATCACCTTCAAGACTTCAGGGTAGGTCACTATGTGAAGAAAGGTTCCAGGGAGTTACCTCAAAAGAAGCTTCTCTAAGAAAGATTTCTGCTGGTTATGGACTGTCCCTTTCTCTGTGTAGTAGCCATGACCAGGGACAGCCATTGCCTCTGAGTCCATCATGGCATCTGCCTGCCCCTTGTTTCCCACAGGAGGTTCCCAGCCCACTGTTGACCTAGACAGCTATATTAACACAGCCCTGCTCATGGCGGGACATGGGCTTCCTCTCCAGCTGAGTTTTATTTGGCATTCCCCAATGGCTTTAATGAACCTTTCTTAAGATGTGTGATCATTTAGGATACTTTCACCCAATTTCTTTCCTTTTTCTCCCTCATTGGTGCCAGACTGGTATAGTGGTTTGATGCCTTCCCCAGCCTCTTCTGGCTCCTTTCCATTTTCTCTCACAAGCATTTCCCCTAATATAAATCCTTTTGTGATGGTTTGAAAATAAATTGTCCCTGGAACCTCATGCTCTGGAGGCAGCCACTCTCAGAGGCGGGTCACTGAGGGTGTGGCCTCTGAAGGAAAGGCATAGTTGGAAGTCAGTACCTGGGGTTGTGGCTTTGGAGACTATAAATGTCCCTTGTGCCCTCCCCTTGATCTCTCTGCACAATGCCCCAGGCTCCGAGGAAGTGCAGTTGCTGCAGAAGCTGTTCCCCAAATGAACTATTACCTCTGAACCTCTCCAGACCTGTAAGCAAGTAAAATCTTCCTTCCTGTGAATTTTGAGTATGTCAGGTGTTGGATCACAGAGGTGAGAATGCCGACCCAAACACCTTTTATTTCGATTCTCTTTTTTTTTTTAGGGATCTTTTTTACTTGAAAGCATTTCAAACTTATAGGAAAAAGGCAAGTTTTACAATGAACTCCCATATCACCTTTATCTAGATTCCCCAATTATTCTTGTCTTGGCACCTGCTTTTAGGAGGACCCTGCTTAATAGGACACAATTACAGAGAGCAGAGCTTCTGTTTCTTTTTACCACACCCTTGAGGCCTTGACCTTTTTTATTTCTCTCCTTTCTGTCTAAATCTAAGAAAATAATACAAATTAGCATAGTAGATCATCTTGAAATAGTGTTAAGCGTCAATAAAACTCTATAATGCACATATTACTTTTTTATATGATCTTAACTTGTCTTCAGGAGTTTCTTCTTTGTTCATATGCTATACTTTTAATTATTTTAAAATTACATAAATGTGTCAAGATCATATATATCTTATACATTAGGTTATATGGCATATGACATATATTAGGTATTAAATCTATATGTATATATTCCTCTAGGTTTAATTTTTAAATTTTCTTTCCAAATAGCTTTTAAATAGCATTTATATCAGGTAAAAGATCTGCTTCCTATAATTGTGAAATCACTATGAAAAACAATACATTGCATTTTGATGTCATAATTTATAAAAAAAAAAGATATTTTAAACATAACTCTATTCTGATTCCAAATGAAAAGGAATGAGAGTGATGGTAATAAGATTTCACAGCTGAACACTGTGGTGTGAGTAGCAGTCTTACATTCAAAACTTGAGGAGTAGACAACTGCATTCCAATAGAGCTAAATATGCAGGTCCAAAACAATGTTTAAGTTAATTTTCTAACTGCCACAATCACTGCAAAGCCTATTCATCTCCTTCAGCATCCCAAACAGGAGGCACACATTCTACTTAGCTGGGTAATAAAGTGGCATGCAAGCTGCATCACTGATATCACAGGACACTTGTTCATAAAACTAGACTTCTGGTGCTGGGTTCCAGATGCATTTTCTCACAGATCAGCATCCTCGCCTGGGAGAGCAGTTGTCTGCTCTCAGTTGTCTAAGTCATACTGAAACCCTGCTGCCAAAGCTGGGTCCATTATAGCCTCTGCAGGGGCAAGAGCAGGCATGTCTACCAATCCAAGGTAGAGTCTCAAATGAGCTTTCTAAAAAGCCAGAGGAAAGGCTTTTTGAATTTGTAGTTACTTTTGGTAGAAATGTCATAGTATTGAAGACTCTTATTCTGGTGGAAGACAATAGATTTTTCACTCACTTTCCTATTCTTAATATCCACTTCACAGTCACAACACAAAGAGAATGTTTTCATATACTCAATCCAGAGCTCTATGCCATTTAGGCATTCTTCTACATAACTACATATTATATCAAACAGTATAATGGCACACAGGGTTTGGATATGATAGCCATCTTTCCATCCACCAAATTTCTTCTGGCCCACTCTAGGTCTTCTGTTGGTGTGGAGCACAAGGGGATGGACCTCGACACTCAAGTTGGCTATATACTTCTTTTCAAAAAATCACTCGTCAAAGGATGTTTCATAGCTGGATGAGGTGGTGCACACCTGCAATTCTAGTACTTGTGAGGCTGAGACAGGAAGGTCACAGGTTTGAGGCCAGTCTCGGCAACTTAGTGAGACCCTGATTTAAAATAAAAAATAAAAATAGGACTTCGGGTATAGCTCAGAGATAAAATGCCCCTGGGTTCAATCCCTAGTACAAAAAAAAATGTTTCATGAGTATAGTTTTTCCAGTACCACCATCACTAACCAATACAAATTTGAATTGAACTTGGGACTCTCCTTCAGCAGCCATTGTGATCTTCCTTCCAGAAGCATCTTCATGCCCATCCATCTGAGGCTCCAAAGTATTTTTAAGTATTCTGTCCCAGATGCTGAATTAAAGAACTGATAGCAATGAAAAATAAAGTTAATATAAAATTAAAGAAATTATTTTAAATGGATAATGAAATACTAACCTTATACTTCCAATAAAAATAAATTAAAACACATCAAAAACTTGCTATCTGCTGTACATTGCAAGGGTGAAGAGGTCGAGTCTTATTTTCCTGAATTTAGTTCTTTAATTAATTTACCCTAATGATTTTCTAGAACACTTTTCTGCTTTTATTTCATCCAATTTAGATTCTGTTTTCAGTCTTTACCGTGTTATTTCCCTAAATTTGTTTGAGCTGTGTTTTTCACAGCTGTTATCAATTTGATTCCATCTGTTTTCTATCTTTTAATGACACATCATAATTTCTGTGTTTCTGTCCTGTTATGCATTATCTAGATCTATATCATTGCTATCCATATCTACCTATATCATTTATATCTGAATACATATTATGTATATATGTACCTTTCTTCCCACTCAGGGTGTGTGATGCAGAAGAGAATATTGCTACAGGTGCTCAAGTCTATAATCTTAATTTACTCTTGACTGTATTTTTACATTTAAGGACACCGAAGCATGTAGAGTATACTAGATTTTCTGTTATCAATCTAGCAAAACTGCTCCCCTTTCTCCTCTTTCTTATATTTTAGAGATTGAAAGCTTGAGTACTTATATTCCTCAGAATTCCTCCCAGCAAGTTTCCATGCTGAGAAGTCACCATTGCTCCTGAAGTAGTGGCACGGGTCCATGATCTGCAGAGGAGACAGAACTGAGCTTTGATGAGTGACCTCCTTGTGCCAGCATGTGCTCTGAAGTATCCGTTTCCTGTGATTCCTATTCTTCTTGATTCTTTGAACACTACAATGACTTCCTTGACCTTGGCTTGACTACTCATCCCAATGGTTTTCTAACTCTCCAATCTCTGTATTACATACCTTTTTATTTTAAATACTTCTAGAAACTTCTATTTTCCTGACAAAACTCTGAATGCTGTATAGAATTTCAACAACTTGCCCAGGGTCTTATGGTTAAAGAGGATTTGAACTCATATTTGTCCTGCTTTTGACTGTGTGTGTTATTGAGTTCTACATCTTTATTTTTTCAGATTGTTCTGAAATGCTTTACATTCTTCAATGGTGAATAGAATGTGTGGACTTGTAATATAATGAATAAAAAATAAAATCCCCCATACAATATGTAATTATATATAGTAATAATTATAATATGTAATCTTATGTATGCAACATATATACACATGTATATTACATATAACAATATGTAATTTATATTTCTGTCTTGGTCAATATTCTCACTGCTATAGTCCAAGACAACTGACCAAACAATTTAGAGGGAGGAATATTATTTGCTCAGTTTTTTGGAGATCTTGGGCGTTTCAGTTCATATCAGGTCAGTGACATCTGCAGAGCTCAGGGTATGGTGGCGGGAAGTGGAGAGGAGAGAGGAAGGGCTCTTCTCTCTCATCACAGAGGCCAGAAGCAAGACAGATCAAACAAGCAAGGGGATTCAAAGACAAAAGCACTGTCCCTAAGGCCACACACCCAGGGGTCCACCTTCACCAGCCACACCCCACCTGCCTAGATTACGCCCAGTAAACTCATTACAGTGGATTCACACACTGATGAGATCAGAACCCTCATGACTTGATTACATCAACTCTGAACCTTAATATAGGAACTCTTCGGGGAACATCCTATATCTAACCATGTATATATATTAATTACATTATATAAATATATATATATACATGTATCTCTCTCTCGCTCTCTCTCTCTCTCTCTATATATATATATATATATATATATCTTTACAGTACATCACTTTGCACATCCTTAGATTGATTAGAAGTCTGTGGTAAATTAAATTATATGGCTACTAGAGAACAAGAAAGAAAACTATTTGATGATATGAATTACCCTTTCTGTTATTTTTCATTGCCATAGGTTAAAGAGAGAAAGTATAAGGGAGTATCAAGAATGAAAAACAAGAAATTTATTATAATCTGAGATTATATGACCTACTGACCCAGCTACAACCACCCAACCACATATGTGTTGTGAACATTTTTAAATACTAGATTCTAGTCATTGCTAATATGTTAGAAGGGACCAATTTATGTCAAATGTTTACTTTGACTCAGGAACAATAAGTAACAAATCACACTGTTGTTTCTACCAGTAAAATTTTGCCATCATTTTGTGAAAGCTAACAATTAAATTTAGAAACATGCTTATTTGTACATTATACTGCCTACATTTCAGAAGTAGTCAAATTTATTTTCTTGTAAATAGAAAGTTCTATGACGATGTTTTACTTGGTTACTCATCAATATGTTTTAAAAATTCTTAGAAAGGACAGAGTGAAAGTTGGATTAAAAATGAAGTGATTGATTTAATTACAAAATTAATGCTTTTGGTATTGCTTTAAAAATTCATGGCCAGGTGAATTATGAAGTGTAGAAAAGAAATCTAGTGAAGTTCTTTGTGTTGCTATGGGGACAGGATTTGTAGATGACCTTAAGAAGAGAATTAATTTATTTGCATGTTTCTTTTGTGCAGCTTCACTTTTTGTTTGTAAATAGCCAAATGTTATGTTTGACCAAAAAAATAGCAGATTGAAAATGATTATTCTACTATTTACAGAAGTCTTCAAGATGGATCAGATAATAAGTCACACAGGTGATTTGATTTATACCCCCCAAATAAGCCAACTGATATAAATTGTGTTTGTGTGTTACAATTTAAAAATTGTCCAGAACTCAATTTCCTATAGAGATGAGCCAGGTTTTTAGCCTTGTCCATTCCCCCTGACCACTATACATCTAGTGCACACACCACAAAAAAGCTAAAAGCTACTGGAAAATTTATTTCTTAAATTTTATTCAAAGTATCCAAAAGTTGATAAAAAGCAAAGAATTGCCTGGCTAAAAGTAGAAGGAATAGTGAAAACCCAGAAGGGCATCAATAGTGAAAACCCAGAATGGACTATCAAATTTTGTCTTGCCAACTTGAATTTGAATAGACAGCTCCAAAAGGTAAGGAGACAGAAATCAACTTTCCCAGACTTGGAGACTAGTTGAGGATTCTCCCTGAAGCCCCATGTAGTTACACACACAGCCCTATGTAGCTACACACACAGAAGAAGAGTATACTGAAAATTAACCCTGACTTCTACCCAAGTCCTAAGGCTGCCTTGCATTTGAGCAAAAGAGAGGGAACAATTTTTGAAAACTTGTGACCACAGATCTGCCCTTGCATAGATTTTCAGGCCAGATTCACATTGCCTGATGAGTTAAAAAATCCTCAAGTTATATGCTGAATGTACTGCTAGTATCTCTAGATGGAGACACAACTGCAAACTTCTCTGGAGAAATACACCCTCATCTAGGTTTCAAATTATTCTTACACATATGTTTTCAAGAACACTGAGCAGCACTGGTCAAAGATAACTGAGCACACAAGCAAACAAGGCATGAGGTGAGCACCAGAAAAAATAATCAAGATATACAAATCCACAAATTTTCAAATATTAGAATCACTAGATACCCATTACAAACACTTGTATGTCCTTATTTATACAAATAAAAGAAAGGTTTGACAATACCTGCAGGGTAAAGGAAACAATAAAAAGTGACTTAATTGATTTCAAAGATCAAGTAGAGCTTTCATAAATTAAAATTACATTACCAAAATGAAAATGCAAAGAGTAAATTTAACAGAAAATTAGATACAATATAAGAAAGAATTAATAAATTGGAAGATAGGTGAGAATAAATAACTGGAAGTGCAGAACACAAAGAAAAAGAGACATAAATATAGTAAAGAGGTTAGGAGGCATGGAAGCCAATGTAAGAAGTCCTAACATATTTTATTGGCATTCCAGAAGGTGATAAAAAAAGATATTGGAATTATAATTTTGCATTAAAATTTGTAGTATTAGTATGGTTATTTATAATTTTTCTTTTATTATAAAGAAACATGGCTGGGCGTGGTGGCGCACGCTTGTAATCCCAGTGCTTTGGGAGGTGGAGACCAGAGGATCCGGGTTTGCGGCCAGCCTCAGCTTGCACACGCGTGCGCACGTGCGAACGCTCTCTCTCTCTCTCTCCCTGTCTCTCTCTCTCTCTCTCTCTCTCTCTACTTAGTGATGCCCTCCGCAACTTCGTGAGACCCGGTCTCAAAATAAAAGTATAAAAAATAGGGCTGGGGGCATAGCGTGGAGGTAGAACGCCCCTGCGTTCAATCCCCGGTACCGCAAAAAAAAAAAATTTATAATAAATTATAACTAGTAAATTTAATGTTCTAGACTTTGAATTATAATTATTAACTTATCAAAATGTATAAACTCAATAAAGCATTAGAGTTATTTCACCTGGTGCCTTTTCTGAATGAAAACATTCTTTTTATTAAGAAATTAAAGAAACAATATATTAATTGCACTTGAATATAAAAGTGGCCTTTCCAATTTATTGATACACTCAATCAACAAACATCACATTTATTTTTACCTTTTTATAGTATCAGTATTTTAAAAGCAGCTAATTTTACTAAAATAATTGACTGTGGCTGTCTAGAACAACTAAAGTATTTTATTTCCAAAAAACAGACTGGACTACTCCTGCCAAATTAGGTAGAACAGGGGGTATACTAATTTAATATTAATAGAAAATAATAAAATAATAAAATAATTTATTAATAAAATCTTAAGAGAGGTGATGTTTTGAAAACAGATCATGGCAAATCTCTTATCTAGTGTGAAGAATATCTGGAATCTACAGTGGGAAAGGTTACAGATTATAATTCCTAGTATTAAAAAAGACTGAGATGTCATGTAGCCCAATCTTCAAAAAATAACCATCTCCAAAATACCTGGAAAGTTTTCATTTATCATTTTTCTAACTTTCCAATGATGGGTAATTTAGTATGAAAAAATAATTCCATGCCTTGTCTTCCCTTCAATCCATTTGTCTTCTGTATCTGATTTTCATTTTTTGCTTTTTTAATTCTTTATTGAGATGTAATTGACAAACAAAAATCCTCATAGGCAAAAATATAATTAATGAATTTTGATAAGTGTATGAACTCAAAAACCATCAACACAATCAAGACATCAAACAATGCCATTATCTCAAAAGGTTTTCTCTTGTCTCTTATCTATTTCTCCGTCTCCCTCAATTTCCAGGCAACCATTTATCTGATTTCTATTGCTATTGTTTAATTTGCATTTTTCTGGGACTTTTATAAATGGAGTCATACAACATGCATGCTCTTTTATATGATATTTCATTTTGTACGATTATTTGAGATTCATCCATATTGTTATGTGTAATTTATTCTTTTTATCACTGAGTATAATTCCAAATTGGTATGTCACAATTTGTTTATCCATTTCACTTGTGGGTAGACAATTGGATTGTTTCCAGTCTTTCACCATTGCAAATATAACTGCCTTATATCTTCAAAAACATATTTGTATGGACATATGCTTTCATTTATTTGGGGTGAATGCCAAGAATTAGTGTATCTATATCACATGGCAGATGCGGAAACTGTCAAACTGTTTTCCACAATGTTCATTATATTTACATTCCTTCCAACTGTGTATGAGGGGTCAAGGAGGAACTCTGCATTCTCATCAGTGCTATATGGCTAGTCTTTTAATTTTAGCCATTTTGATGAGTGTGCAATGGCATTTAACTATTTTTTATTGTAATTACCCTGAGGACTAATGATCACTTTTCATGTACATATGCCTGTTCATATATCTTCGTTGGTAAAATGTTAGCACAAATCTCCTGCCCATTTTTATTGAGTTGTTTTCTTGTGTAATATTAAGAGTTCTTCACAGATTCTGGATACATTTAATTTTTCTAATCATGCAACATACAATAATGTGTTGTAAATATTTTCAGTAGAAGTTTTCAAGAAGATAATTGCTGAAACTCTTCTAAAACTGCTGAAGCAGACTAATCCACAAATTCAAGAGCCAGACATGTAACAGACAGAACAAATAGCTCAAAATCCATACTCACTAGCATTATAATGAACCTGCAGAACAACAGAGGCAAAGAGAAACTTTAAAATTATCTAGAGAACAAAGACTGTTGTCTGAAAAGAAATAGAAATTCCTTTCCAGCACCAACAGAAGGCGGAGAACAAAGGAAGTGACAATTTTGCATAATTTACCACTTTATATTTATTCTTCATTCCTCCTTGCATCTCAGACCTTCCATCTGGAATCCATTTTCTTCTAATTGATGTGCATATTTCAAATTTTCTTTTGGCGAAAGGGTGAATACTTCTCTTGCTTTCCTGAAAAAAAATACCTTTATTTTATCATCAATCTTCAAATATATTTGTTCCTGACTTCAGAATTTTGTATTTTTATGTATTTACTTCCAGCCAATTTAATCTATCATTGAACTGAACTAACTACTGCTCCTTTAAAAGTAATCTCTCGTTTATCTCTGGCTTTTAACATCTTTGGTCCATTATTAGGACTCCACAGTTTCACCATAAAGTAGATTATTTTTTAAATCTGTCTTGGTCTGGAATTCTTGGGCTTTTGGAATCTGTTTGGATCTTTCATTGGTTTTGGAAAATCCTCAATTTTAATTCTTCAAATATTGTTTCTGCCCTATTTACTCTTTCCTTACATAAAGGAACTCTGATTAAATATATATTACACCTCTTCACTTAAGAGACTTCCATGTCTCTTAAACTTGTTCTCATATATTTTTAATTTCATGTTTCTCTGAGCTTTATTCTTTTTAATTCATTCTCATTTATATTCCTGTGTATTGATTATCTCTTAAACTCTGTCTAAACTGCTCTCAAATACCACCATGGAGTTTTTCAGTGCAAGTTATTATGTTTAAAATGTCTAGACACTCTAGTGGCTCTTTTTAAGCTCCATTAGGTCACTTTTTATAGTTTCCTATTAGGTACATATTTTCAAATTTGTCTTCATTTCCTCAGTATTTTAAGCATAGTTGACGTATAATCTGTTCCTCTACTTCCAATGCCAGAAGTCTTTGTGGAACTGTTTCTGTTGTCTATTGTTTCTGTTGATGCCTGTCCGATGTATAAAGTTTCCATGTGTCCTTCAGCTTTATTTTACTTGCTATCTTTGAAAATATTCTTTTGTGGCCATACTCTGAAGAATAGTATGAAGACTCATTCTTCCATACAGGATTTGTTTCTATTTCTGTGAGACCCTTGGGGCCAATTCTACTCCGGGATCACTTTTTTTTCTTATGACCAAAGTTTTATGATTTGTGGATGCAAATCTGCCTGACAGTCGACCTTTGGTCATTTCTTTTTCTGCATTTTGTTTGTCTTTTCTTCAGAAACTTTCCCTGCAGTTCCCTTTGAAGAATGGTGGAGTAGTGGGGCATGTATTTAATTCTGGTTCATCTTTGCCTGAGGAGTTGATACTCTGAGATCCCATCCCAGTATGAGGAGGGTCTCTCACTATTCTTCCTACAATGGGAAAGCTCTAGGCTTTGACATCTTTCTTTTCTGTTGTACCAAGGTGTCAAATCTGTAGTTTAATTTTGCTGTTTGGTAAATGTCAGTTTCAGTGGCCACTTACATTTAAGATTTCACTTTTCTTCTTCAGAATTGAAACTGCTAATATCTAAGCATCTTTTTGTTCTTCTATGCTTTTGAGGAGTTTTTTAAAAATGTATTTTATCCAGTATTTTTAGTGTTTTTTCAGGAAGAGATCAGTTCGATCATTTATCTCACTCTTTTCTCTGAAATGAGACTCCTTATTCTGAATTTTTATTATAGTTGTAACAAAGAAATGTCCTCTTTTCTACCTGAATGGCCTTATTTAAATTCATTTATTCTCTTCAATTCAGTCTTGGAATCTTAATCGACTAAAAAAGCACATTTATTAACAGTCTAGTCTAAATAAATGAGGCTCTGCTCACTTTTTTTTATTTTTTTGGTCCTAGGGATTGAACCCAGAGGCATTCTGCTTCCCAGCTATACACCCAGCCCATTTTTAATTTTTGTTTTGTAACAGGGTCTTGCTAGGTTGCTGAGGGTCTTGCTAAATGGCTGAGACTGGTCTTGAACCTGCAGTCCTCCTGTCTCAGCCTTCCAAATACTGGGATTACAGGCATGCGCCACACACCTGTCTTCTGCTCACATTTTACTTTATTTCATTTCTCTCTGTGTGTTTATATTTGACAGATTTTTGAATATACTTTTATTGGTGCATTGTAATTATACATCATAATGAAGTACAGAGTGATAGGAACATGTGCAAAGAGTACTTAGAGTGCTTCCCTTCAGATCCCACCCCTTCCCCACCTTCCCTGTACGTGTTATTGAGTTTGGTGTTGATCATTTTGTATATATTTCAGATAGTGCTATGTATAGCATTATTTATAAATACTATTATATAATATTTTATTATATATATAGCATTGTTTGAACTGTTTCCTTCATCAAGTTTCCTCTTCCCCCTCCCTCCCTTAGACCCCCCTTTTTGACAGATTTATCTAGAATCTTGCTACTGAAAACTCCATCGCTGAGTCCATATTGGTGAACATAGGAATTCACATGTTTCATGTTACCTGGATTATCATTCAATATTATCAGTCAATATTATCAGTCAATATTATCAGTCAATATTTTCCTTTTATTTAAAGCAAATCAATCCTTAATCAGCAGATGGCATGAAGAATAGTTATCAATTTACAGTATAGTTTATGATAAGGACGAGACCTTATTCTTTCATTAGGGGAATATTTCAGTCAGCATTCTCACTCCTATAATCCAAAACCACCTGACCACACAACTTCAGGAAGGAAGGTTTATTTGCTCACAGTTTGTTGGAAATTCTGGTTTTAGTCCATATGAGGCCAGGGTGTGAAGCTCAGGGCATGGTGGCAGGAAGCAGAGAGAAGGAGAGAACATGGGCTCTGCCCCTCACATCACAGAGGCCAGGGCAGAAAGAGCAAACCAGCAAGGGGATTCAAAGACCCAAGCACAATTCCTAAGGCCACATCTTCTCCAGCTACACCCCACCCGCCACCCATTTATCTGCTGATGAGATTACAACCCTCATGACTTAGCTATATCAACCCTGAGCTCTTCAGGGGACATTCTATATCTGACCATAACAGAGAAAGAAGTTGGAATATATATAACCATCTTTTAACCTTCTAACCATCAGATTTTCTCTTTTATTTAAACAGCAAAACAATTGCCCTTGGATCAAGGAGTCAGGATCTCCTCCCATCCACACTGACACACTCTGAAGCCAGTTTTCATTCTAAATGTGGTTCTGGCTTGCTGTTTGTTAAGCCATCCTAGAGAACCAGTTCTGAGTTAGGAAAGCTCACAGTTCTTGGAGTCCAGGCTTTAGTTCTACTCCTATCACTAGTTACCATTTTTTAGCCTTAATGAATTCATCCAGAAAAGAAAGGTAGACATCTAAATTGGCCAGGTCAGGATTAATACAATTTGTTAAATCTCATCTAACTGTATCCTAGATTTCATGAATTGGAATCCCTGGGGGTGAGCCCTAGAGAAAGATAAATTTATACACATACATACATACATACATACATACATACATGTTTCTATACTTTTATGAAGTCCTTTTAGGTCTGGAGGCTATCTCACTTGTTTAATTTAATCCTCACAATGGACCAAAATATGGGTATCAATATCCCCATTTCACTGATAAGGAGCTTGAATGTTAGAGAAGTGAATTCTTCAAGGAAGCAGCTAGAAAGAGGAGGAGTCCGAACTCAGAGCCATTTTCTGTTTCTCGGTTCAGAAGTCTTCCTACTGCAACAGAAGGATACTGTGTCTACTAAGCTGTTGGTGTATCAGAAAAGACTATAATAAGGCAATAAGGCATATTTCAAAATAGTTATTTATAATATTATCAAAATAACATTTCCAAATGCATTGCGAGAGAATAATATACTTCACTAAAACGTATATCCTTATTTATATATTAATTTTACTTAGCAGTTGCAAAACAAATGGACTTCCACAAATCATAACTCCATCTTTAAAAAGCAGAAATAATATTTATGACACTACATTGCTTAAATTCTATACCTGTTTGCTACTGGATGGAATTCAAACTTATAATCATTTTTTAACTTTTATTAATGCATTGTAATATACATAATAGCGGGACTCAAAGTGATACAAACGTACATGCACAATCACTTGGTGTATTTTCTTCCCATCCCACCCCACTCCTCCCTCCTCCTTCTCATTACTTGTTAGTGAGATTGGCAGCAATACCTTCCTATATCACTATAGCATTATTTGAACTGTTCTCTTCTTCAATCTTCCTTTTTCCCCTCCTTACCTCCCTCCCCCTCAAAATTCTAATCTTAACAATAGTAGTCAATTTTGATCTGACTCTGTCTGACTCTCAGCCTCATTTCCACTCATATATACTGCTGTAGGCATACCATGCACCTCATACCTTTGTAAAATTCCTATGCTGGCTATGCCTCAATGCCCTCCCTAAGGATCCCTCAACAGCCCCTCCTCCCACCTACCTCATGCCCCCACTTCCATCCAGTAAACTTCTTAATTTTAGCTGTCCAAATATCATCTTAGCTGAGAGACCTTCCCTAACCATGTAGACACAATTTCCCAAACCTCAATTCTCAGATAGTACCATGTTTTTACTTCAGTTAACCTTTAGCTAACTGATTAAAATAATTTCTTTACATGTTTGTATTCCCCACTGCACAGTGGTTCTTTGAAAGTGTAGTGCCTTACTTATATCTGTATAGCCAGTACCTGGCACTGCATAAACACTTAAATTAATTAAAAATATCAGATGCAAACACACGAGCCAGTTCTTTTATGCAACTATTGCTTTAAAAGTTTGAAGCTCTTCCATCTATATGGCTTTCCCCCCCCATGCCTAGAGCAAGAGAGAAGACAGCTCACCTTCTACCTCACTCCCAGGATAGGTGCAGAAAGACTTCAGAGAGTGTCCACGGGAGTGGATTGTTGAGGCTACTATTGTGGAAAGTGATATAAATCTGATTCAAAAGAGTTTGCATGTACTTAGGAAATGGGAGACTTTGCACTGTAATAACCCACTAAGTCCTCAGTTTCAACTAAGGGGATAGTTCAATGAAATCAACACAGGTGCATCAAAGTAGATTGGAAATCAATCTAGAGCTAATATATCTCATATATACATATTTTTCAAATGCTCTAATCATTCATCATTACTTTTGTCAAAACAAGAGAATTCTAAAAACAATATTTATTTCAAATATTTGGTGTATTTGTTGCTCCAATTTAGATGTTAATGAGACATTCACATCTGGGACAATGGGACTAAAGGGGTTAAGGGAAGCATACTGTGTCTAGATTCTATCTACAGAGGCAGTGAGGTTGAGCAAGGGAATAAGAAGCTATGAGGAGGCAAACTGTCAGCATCATACAGTAGTGCAAAGAGTATCAGAAGCTTTTGGTTGTTAAGGACCCAGCACTGCCTATGGGACAAGGCTGGGCTTCCTCACTAGACTGGTTTCATAGCAGGTGTACATACAAAGCAAAGATTCAAGAGTATCCTTCTATTTCAAGATCATCTAGTCCTCTTGCCTTCGTTTGGCATTTCCAGGAAACGCTTTAACTCTTATTCATTTTCCTGAATAGACTTCCCTCTAGGGACAGCCGCTGACCATTGACAGGAGGATTAAATGAGATCATTGGTAAGAAAGCCTCAAGCTCAATGTTTGACATGTGGCTCTCTCAAAACAAATGGTAGCTGAATCTGAATCACTGTAAATTAGCAAATTGATTCTCTGGTTTACAAATCAGCCTAGGGAGAACTTGAGTGATTTTAATGAGGCAACCTGTCAGACTCTGAAACAGGAAAAAGTAGGAGACCATGGCCTTCAGGGAGCAAACCTCACAGCTGAGCCCAGCACCACCTGCCCTGACATGCCAATGTAGGGCATCATGTTATGACAAGGATTAACCTTGGCTCTGCACACTGCTCTTTAGCTGATAGCAAGACCTCTTCAAAAAACTTCTAGAATACTGGGAACACGAATTATCTTCCTGCCTTCTGTTATCTGATCATAATCCCTTTCTCATCCTCCCAGGGAGATTGGGAGCATGTGTTCTGAATATGGAAATTTGGGTCAATGGAAGTGAGGGGATCAAGGAATAAAATGCTAAAATCATAGAGGCTCAAAAGAATCAGGAGGGAGAATTACCCGGTCTAACCTCACAACTCTCTCACTGTTGATGAAATATGCAAGACTTAATGCTAGTGAGTGTGTAGTTCACACTTGAGTTATTCCAGTTTTTAAGTCCATGGAATGCTTCTGTGTTGCCGTATTTCCATTTCTCAGTAATTGTGAAGATTTGGGTCTTACCACACATTTACATTAGAAAGCTTAAAAAGCAGAAGATGCTGTATTCATCAGATGTATCCTGACCACCTACAAGTTCTCCAGCTTTCTGAAGGCACATTTATAAGAAATAATGCAAGCTCTCAGCTTAAATGACCAGAACAAGTTCAAGACCCTTAATATTTCTGTAGGTTCTCAAGAGGGGCTGTCACTGGCTCAATGTTTCCTGTAATGTCCATCACTAAGAACTTCCCACCATCTCTACATCGCAGATCCTGCCCACTCCAACTCCAGCTTGCCCTTTCTCTCTTAAAAGGAATTAAAAACTCCTCTCTCACATTATTCAAAGCAGTGCTGAGCTAACTCAATGCTAATGTGGGGTTAGATTGTCTTGAAGAATTGAGGGCAATGGAGGACATTTCTTCCCTATTCCAGAAACAACTAAAAATTAAATACAGTCATATCTGTTCTAGAAGTTTCTTGCCTCCCCACTATAATTAAACAACTCTCTTCTTAGCACGTGTCTATTACTTTGTTTCTGGAAACGACAGCTCTACCCTCTCCTCTCTTCCTTGAATTCTTGGGCTCCCATTCTTTATTGCTTAGCCAGAATGCCACGCCTGAATCTATAGATATGGAGATAGAGACAGATAGGTCTATTTCTATTTCTATCTTCATCTCATTCTCTATCTTGTTATATCTATCTATCTACCTATCAGAATGTCAAGTATGTCTTTTCTCTTTACCTAGGAATGCTAGGATGGATTCCAGTAGTGATATTAGCTACCAGAGCATTGGAACGAGACATGCTAAGGTTGTGTTTGAGTACAAGAGAGTATAGAAGAGAGAGAAGAGAGGTGTCTAACTCTGACTTCATAGCTACTAGAGATGCTTTAGGAAACTCCCTGGAAAGCTGGGCCTCTGCTCACTGGTATTTAGGAACCTGAACTACACCTAAAAATTGGAAAGGAAAGAGGCTAAGTGGAACCATTTGTGGCTGAAGAGCAAAGACACAGGGCTGCAGAATCTCTTGAGAAGGCTCAGTGGTCCCATGAGGAGAAGTGTGTGTGGGGTAAGCCACTGGATGCTGGAGGAGGGGATGAGTGATGAGTGATGAGTGACCAGCTAGGGGTGACAGAGGCAGCTCCCTGGGGCAAGAGAGCAGCAAG
>PVJS01017333.1:0-36294 GCA_004027185.1 Glis glis
CATATTATTATTGGATTTGTTATTGCACTGTATTTTTGTGTTTTTAATTTACAATGCTGTGTGTGTGTGTGTGTGTGTGTGTGTGTGTGTGTGTGTGTGGTACTGGAGATTGAACCCCTGGTCATTCTACCTCTGAGCTATACCCCCAGCCCTATTTTATTTTTTATTTTGAAAAAGGATCTCACAAAGTTGAGGAGAAATCATTATCATGCTTTCTCATTGCTTCTCCCGGTCTCCAACCCATTCCTTTTCTCGTCTTTATCAGTTTTTCTTTGTTCCTTTTTTAAAAAATGCATTGTATTTGTTTGGAAGTCACCCACCTATGTCTCCCAGCAGTTATCATTATGTTTGAACAGCTTTATTGACAAATACTTTACACATCATAAATTTTACCCATTTAAAGTATATAATTCAATGGTTTTTAGTAGATTTACAGACTTAGGCAACCATCACTGTAATCTAACTTTTGAACATTTTTGTTGCCACAAAAAGAAACCTTGTACTAAATAACAGCCACTTTCTCTCACCTGACACATCCTGTCTCCTGTCTCCATCCAGCTCTAAGAAACCACTAAGCTATCCTCTCTCTATAGATTTGCCTGATTTCAACATTCCATATTAATGGAATCATCCAATATGTGGTCATCTGTAACTGGCTTATTTCACTTATACTGTTTTTGAGCTTCGTCCATGTTTAAGAAGGGATCAGTATTTCATTCCTTTTCATCACTGAAATACATTCCATTGTGTGGATTATACTACATTTTATTCTTTCACCCATTGATGGCTATTTGGATTGTTTCCACTGTTTGGCTATTATGAAGAATGCAGCTATGAAGTCTTTTTGTGGACATGTATTTACATTTGTCTGGGGTACCCATCCAGGAGTGGAATTGCTGGGTCATGTGGTAATTTTTTGTTTAACCTTTTGGGGAAATGCCAGCCTCTTTTCAAAAGTGGCTATACCATTTCACATTGCCACCAAGAGTACCTGAGGGTTCCTGTTACTCCCTACGCTCACCAACACTTGTTTCTGTCCCTCTTTTTTTTTTTAATCACAGCTATTGTGAGGCATATGAAGTGGTATCTCATTGTGGTTCTGATTTGCATTTCCTAATGACTAACGGTGTTGAGCATCCTTTCATGTCCTTATTGGCAATTTAATATATCTTCTTTGGAGAAATGGCCATTGAAATATTTTGACAACTATTTTAATTGTATCCTGCTCTCCTTCTCAATCTGTATACCCAATCTGCAATTTACATTAAAACAATCAAAACATTAGGATTACCAGTAACTTTTCCTAATTTCTTATTTCCTGTACTTGTCATTGCTCCTCACATTTCACTTCTACCACCTGGCTTAAATTGTCTCCTTCTTATAAAATATTGTCTAATTTTTTTTCAGAGAATGTGGGTTATACATTTTCTGAGTTCAAATATAGGTTTTGTCTTTATTCACCAGTGACATTTTGGCTGTCATATTATTTGAGAGTTGAAGTAATTTTCACCCAGGACTTCTCTCCATTTTGCATGTAGCTAAAGCAATGGCCGATGGTAATCTGACATCTCCCTTTGTACATAACTTTTGTCTTTCTGGATGGTTTTCTCCATTGGGGTGCTGAAATTTCTATGTGTGGGGTTGTTTGATTTTTGCTGAGCATTGTCAGTCTGTGGAGTCTTTCTTTAAATATCCATTTCTTCCAAAACGCCTATTAGATAGATGTTAGAAATCTGGAATCTGTTTTCTATGATTCATAATCTTTCTTTATTCTAATCTCTTTGTTCCTTTTTGCTGCATTCTGTGAAAATTCCTGGACTCAATCTTTCAACCCACCAATTCTCAATTGCACCCATTCTACCATATTCACTTGGTCTATTGGATTTTAAAAATTTTTTAATTTACTGATTAAAGTTTTAGTTTTCATGATCTCTACTTAATGTCTTACCCACACAAACCCTTTTAGCTCTGTGTGATATTACTTTTCCTTATTCTTTAATTTTTATTTTTTTGTGGTACTGGAGATTGAACCCAGAGGCATTCTACCTCTGAGCTACATCCCCAACCGGATTTTATTTATTTGGAAACAGGGTCTTGCTAGGTTGATGAGTCTCACTACTTGCTGAGGCTGTCCTCGAACCTGCAATCTTCCCGTTTCAGCCTCTCAAGTACTGGGATTACAGGCGTGCGCCACCATGGCCAGCTTACTTTTCCTTAAAGTCAAGTTCTGCTTACTCTCACCCCTCTGATTCACCAAGTCCCGAATTTTCGGTCTCTCTTTCACAGTGTTGGTTTTTCTCAAATTATTTGCTGAGAGTGGATTATGCAAGTGTCTTAGCAGCTGGGTTTCTGTTTGGCTCTGCCCTACTTGCTCACGGGGCCTGTTGGAGAGGAGGAGGGGACCTGCTTCCTGAGTTGTGCTCACTCTCCTCAGTGAGCTTGGGCACTGGTTGGGACCTGCATCTGGATAGCTTTCTGTGGTGACCTGTGCTCTGGTGTGGATGTTCTCTTTCCTCCCGGGTGCTGCCAGCCACCCGTGATCCTGCCTTAGTTTCCTAATCCAAATTCCTACAACACTGCTTTTGCCTGGTGGCCATGCCCCTGTAGTGGCCAGCTGCTCTCAGGTAGGAAGACAAATGGGTGCTCCCCATTGCACCAGCTCAGTGATCCCTGCATCTCCCCCTCATTCAGTACCTATCCCTAAGGGGCAAGTAAACTTTTTCAATAGAGTTGCTTCTGTGCCTTTTGGGTTAGAGTTTGCCTTTGTATACCAATCCCACCTACCTTCTGCTCTTAGAGGACTCTTCATTGCTTCTGGACCCACCGAGGGCTTTGTTTCTTAGTCTGGGAATTCATTTTGGATTTAACTTTTTAAAAATATTCTTTCTATGATTTTTAAAGATTTGGTATGGGAGGGGAAGTTCTAGCAAAGGTGAGATGGCCACTTGTAACAAAACTCCGTGGCACTTTATCGGAATGCAGAGTTCTGTGGCCATCACCGTCCTCCTCATTCAGTGGAATCCTCTGATTGAAAGAAAAGGGGAGGGAAGAAGAGAGGGAGAAAGAGAAAGAGAGAGAGAGAGAGAGAGAGAAAGAGAGAGAGAGAGAGAGAGAGAGGGAGATGAACTTGGAGAGCTGTTTGTGACTCTTTGGTTGGAGGAAGGGGCTTCCCTTAAGTAGCTCAGGGCTGTTTATCCCATTTACATGTCCTGTAATGACAGGTGCCACCTGCAGCAAAGGAACAAAGAGGGCATTTTTCAGAAGTATGGGACAGAATCAGAAGCTCAGCTATAGACAAACCCCAGCTGGCTTCTTTTCACCCTGTCAATAAAAGGCCCTGTGCTTGCACTGTGGCTGCATTATCCCCTGCAGCTTCAAAGCCAAGACAGGCTCCTCCTATCTCGGATGCTGACTGCAGCTCTTCAGCTGAGCTCTGCTTCCTGGTGCAAACGCAGCTGCGCACACTCCACAGGTTCTCTGAGTGTCTTCTTATTCTTTCCTCAGACTCGCCAAGGGCAGCGAGACATTTCTTCCAGATGAGTTGTTCCAAAGCCGACCCAGCATCTCAGTCTCCAGTTTGCCATGTTCTTGTTCTTTAATCTCTAGCATTACTTTTTAGTTTTCTTCTTTAGAGATGCCACAACAATTGGCAATAAACATTCATAGAGGAGATGCTAGGTGCGTGTCCCCTGAAGAGTCAGGACATCCCACATTCCCAGAAATCTATCCCTGGAGGAGGACAATCCCCAAGTGAAGTGTAGGTCAGTAGTTTTGTCTGTCAAAAATCTTTTCCTATCTTCTGGTAATAGCAATCCATTTCCTTTGAGACACTTCCTCCCTTTCTCTGACCATGTGATTTTGTAGATACCAACAGTCCTGGAACCCTGCTCTAGCTATGTTACACACCTTCCAGAGTGGTGACCAGGAGGTAGTTCTGCAGCAGGCCAATGAGAGTCCTTCCTCGGGATTGACATACACCGAAGCGGTGGTGTGGACTGAATGTTTGTGCTCCCACTCCAAATTCATGTGATGAAATCTAATCCTATGGGTGATGGTGTTTGGAGGCGGGGCCTTTGGAAGGTAATGAGGTTATGAGAGAGGAGTCCTTCTGATGTGTCTTTCTTTTATTTTTATTTTTTTTAATTTATTTATTCATTTTATTTATTACATTCATTGGTGCATTGTAGTCATACATTTTGGTAAGTATCAGGGTATCAGAAGCATGCTGAGGGAAGACTAAATGAGTAATGTCTGCATGCATGCTTCTGATGTGTCTTTTCAAGAAGAATCCAGAGAGCTCGCTTGCTCTTTATACCATGTGAGGGTACAAGGAGAAGTTGGCAGTCTGCAAGCCAGGAAGAGAGTCCTCACTAGAACCAGCCATGTTGGCACCCAGCCTTGGACTTTCCAGTCTCTAGGATTGGAAGAAATAAATTTCTTCAGCCACTTAAGGCACTTAAGTCTGTGATACTTTGTTATATAATGGCCTGAATGTACTATGACAAGCAGCGAGAAAGAAACTCTACTGAGTTGCTTCTGCTGAGGTTATGTAAGCACAAAGCTACTGCTACACATGCTGCCTTCTTCCCCTGCCCGCCTCACACAGAAGATGCTCCTGCACATAAGAGAACATGAGGTCAACCTCAGGGAGGAAGAGTTGAGAGATGAAGAGAGAGAGAGAGATAGGAGAGCGGGATTTGATGAGCGTATGAGATCCTGTAACCACTGACATCTCTCACCTTGTCTCCCATTCTCTATTTAATTATACTCTGTTTTCCAAACACACTGTTTTATGTGTCTTCAACAAGCCTTTGCACATGGTTTATAACACAGAGAAAGTTCTTTTAGCTCCTCCTCTTCTTTCATTTCTAGGAAATGCTTAATCAGTTTCCAAGGACTAGCCCAGATGTCTTTGGTTCCTCTGAATACAGTTAGGGTCTCTGGTCCCTTACCACTACCCAGAGCACTTTAAACAGACTTCTGGGATAGCCTTGGCATAGGTATTTGTTTGTATTTCTTTTTCTTCTATCAGACTTTGAATTCCTTGAGAGCAGGGATTGTGTCTGATTCATCTCAAATCCATGGTGCCTCAGATCGGGCTGGTCATAGAGCAGAGTTTGTCGGTCACCATGTGCTGCCTAGACATGACTTTCCCATGAGAGGTGTGGGGGTGCACATGTAGGTGTTGGGCAGAAGGCAATCCCCCAAAAAGGGGTCTCGCTCCTGCCATCAAACCACTACCGCTTTGTCCTGACTCTGTCCTTTGCCAGTTCTCCAACCCTCATGATGAGTAAAAACAGGATCCCCTCTTTGGGGGGAAATGGAAACCGTTGGGCCACAGGAAGTGGTCTAGGGAGGTTTTTTTTTATGTCCTATGAGGTACTTGGATTTTATACAGATTAACAGGAGCCACTGAAGGATTTGAATCAAGGGTATGTAAATTATGGTCAGGTGATTTAGAAAGACCACCAGACAGCAGTGTGAAGACCGAGCTGGGGACCAATTGGGGCTGAAGACAGCAAAGACAACAGAGGAACCAGTGGCGATGCTTTGGACCGTGCCTGAGGACTGAAAGAAGGGGACAGTGGCCTTTCTTATTCCCTTACTCTTTCTCCCCCAGCTGAGTAGCTGAGACCTTCCCTCTGATGGCCTTCGGTCCTGGCTTCTCTCATTCTTTTCTGCCTTGTCTGCAAACTCCTCAATACCTCTAAGTCAGGAGGGAACAATGCTTTCTCCTTGCCCTGTAGAATCCATGGGAGTTACATCTTTGTCAGCACTTCTGCCTCCAGCTCCCATCGGATGGGTTAATGTTTCTTTTATGAAGCGAGGACACCTGATTTCTGTCAATGCAGGGCCTGAGACTGCCTCGTCAGCACTGTCTTCTGGGCTGGCCATATCAAATAGACAGAAGAAGAAAGCAACTAAACCAGTGATCAGATTCCATAGTGACAATGCTGGGGCTCCACACTGTGGCTCCACACTGTTTGAGGGAACAGAGTTAGATAAAACTAAGGGGTCCTCTGATGCCGAGATGACTGAGTTGCAGGCAGTTGGGGTTGTCTGATCATTCTAGAAGCATGGGAAAAGCTGAGGACCAGCTGCAGGTTATTTGCCATCTAGACCAGCCCCTTCCCCTGACTGGTCTCAGTTTCTCATCTGCAAGGTATCAGTGACATGGAAGGTCTCTTCCTGGTTCTTCTAGACCAGGCTATGAGACCTAAGGAATCTCATCCTTGTTATAACCTGTGGCAGTCCCAAGCACTGAAGCGGTCCTTCTGCTACTGGTACATTCATGCACTCATTCATTTATCAAATAAATAAATTATCCATCCATGCAACCATTCATGGAATATCTACTTGGTCCCTACCCTCTGCCAGGCCTTGTGCTTAGTCCTATGAACACAGATATAAATAAGAGGCATTCTGGATCTTAAGAGTTTATAATCTAGAAGATCCAATAATGTGAATAGATAATCACTTTAAAGTGACAAAGTTAGAAAAAAGTGCAGAGGGGCACAGAGTCCAGAAATCTTACTAAAAGATTCTGTTTTCTTTATCCTCTATGCATCTGGAATTTTTCCTGCAACCCAGGCAAGGCCGTTGATAAATGAATGATGTGACTTTTCACTGGGGCTATGAATGAAAAAAATGTCCCAAGGGAAAACATTATGAGTGGAGACCTATAAGCATCACAGAACTTGGCCATCCTTGGAAAGAGAGAATGGTTCAGTGTGCCTGCGGTCCAGGGCTCTATAAAGCCCTGTTAGGGGATGAGGCTGGAAAATAGATGCAAGGAGGACTTGGGCTGTATCTGTGGCAATGAGGAACCATTGAAGGTGCCTCAGAGCAACTTCTGAAAGTGTCTCTCGGGCTCCATGTGGGTAGATTGGGGCAGGAAATACCCTGGGTTGTACAAGAGGCCTGTGTGGGGCCTTCTCCAAGGTGGCGCTACTCTTTTCTCTAAAGGCCAGCTGAAAAGAATAGGGCATTTCTAAATCTGGATTCTCCTCCTCTCAACAGAGTAGCCTGGGTCACTGACCCCTGGAGATCTTGATGGAGGAGAAATTGATTATTTGAGGAGCAACGTGATTTAAGCAATATCCCTACAGAGTGAACATTCAGGAAAACAACTGACAACTGGTCTGAGACCAAAGTAAACAAAGCAACCTTTTGAAATTCCTGGCTCATCCTTCCCTACTCTCTCCTAACCTAGATCTGTTTAATTAGTGGGGATCTCCTTTATTGCTTATGTTAAATATAAAAACACAGAAGCATTTTGGCTAAAATCAAAGCAAAGCAATCAGATACTGCCAACCTGAGCGGGAGGCACGGATTTGTTGATTCTTCTGATTGTTTGGGGTGGGGGAACTGAGGACAGGAGGGGAAAGGAGCTGGCCACGGTCCCTTAGCAAGTTGGTACTACTTGGTAACCCTTAGCAAGTTGGATAAGAACCAGGGTCTCCTGAAGGCCAGGCCACAGGTTTCCCTAGCACGACCAAGGCTTCTGGCTGTGTCACCAAAGGAAGGGTTAAAAGGATCTCCTCTTATAAGGTGGTCAGGCTCTCTAAGAAGATGCAGCTGGAATCTCCCCTGAGGCTCAGCCTACCAAGGCTTCCCCATTATGCTGACTCATTTCCTGTAAGTAAGGTCACTTCCCTGTTTAAAAACTTTGTGTGCCCACAGGAGAAGTTCAAACTGCTTAGAGTGGCAGCCAAGGCCTTTCATCTTCCAGTTCTTCCCGAGGCACCAGGCTCATCTCTCACTCTCTCCCAGATATACCCCAGGTAACACTCCAGCGGCTTTCTACCTCACCTGGGGAGCTCTTTAAAAAATGCATTGCTACTCAGACCAGACCTCCAGAGATTTCTGGGGAGTGGGCCTCAGGCATCTGTATGTTTTAAATCTTTCCCCATGCGATTGTAATGAGTAGCTAGAGTGAAGAGCCACTATTTGCTCACAGCTACTTTCTCTTATCCAAGTCGTCCTTCCCTCTTGAGGCTCTGGGCATGGCTTCCTTACTCTGCCGGTGCCCACTTCTCCTCCTGACCAGCCCTTTAACCCTTCAGGATGGATCTTTATATATCCCACCATCATATCGTTTATTCACCTTTGCTTACATGTCTATCAGGCACCCTAACAACGCTGTGGGTTGGCAAGGAAGACACTGCTCTATCTTCTCTTCATTGTCAACATTTCAGGATCTGACACATAGTAGGTGCTTAAGGAAAGATTCTGAACCTCATCATGACCTCTGCCCAGAAAGCTGCTCACATAACAAGGGCCATGAGTCACAGGGCAGAGCTTCTGAAAGGTCCCCAGGGTGCTGTGTCCTACCAATTGATCTTCTATCTCCAAGAAAGGGGAATGATCAAAGAACTAGTTGAAAATAGGAGCCTGACATCCTTTTTATGCCTGGGCAACCCTATAACTAAAAAAGGGAGGCAAGAGTATTTTAACCAAGACAGACCTTGGTTGGAAACCCGCTACCCTCACTGGCTATATAACACGTGTGACAAGTTACTGAAAGTGTCTAAGACTTTGTGAAATAATGGTTAAGGATTTCAGCACACCGCCTGCCAAACAGTGAATTGTCCATACATGTGAATTCCCTGCCTTCCAAAAGAAATGGTTTCAGAATCCCCTAGTAATCCCCCAGCTCTCCTCTCCTAAGTGCGCTCGTTCTGGCTCTCCCTCCTCTTTCCCACACTCTTCTCTCTCCTTGAACTTTTTCTTTTTTCTGTCTCCTTCACACTTTCCTACTGTGTATCCCAACTGGTTCTCTTAGGATTCCTCCCAGGAGAAAAAATGAATTCCTCTGGCACCCTTTCTTTCCATCTGTGTCATTTGGGGCAAGATGAACACACCCTGCAGGATTAAAGCAAGTTGGGAGAAAAGTCTAAGAGCAACTTTTGCTACACTCTAGCTCCAGAGCAGCGAGGCCCTGGCTTCCCGGTGCTGGGAAGGAGCAGTGAGTCTCTGACATAAATTCTGCACAGTGTGTTTTTATTACCGCGTAATCCTTGCTCGTGCCACTTGTCCGCATACCACCGGTAATGGAAACCTCATGTTCCACTGATCTGGGCTGCCTCATGGTTAACTCTTGCAGGGCCAGGTATGCACCCAGGCCAAAGGAAATCCTTTCCAGAAGGAAGCTGGCTTATCAGACAGGCAGGCGCTGCCTCACATGTTGAAGGAAGTCACCGTGGGGTGCGGTTCATGGTAAAGGCAGGAATGTGGCAGGCGGGCACTCACCCTCGCCTGGACCTGTCTGAAGAGCGGCTCCTGGAATACCACACATTTGTTGGCTTAGAGCCTGAGCTACCCCTGGACTTACAGAGTTGGTCAATCCCCACCTGCTGCTCACTCTCTTGGAGCTTGGATGCATCTGGAAGAAAGGTCTGGAGTCTTAACACAAAGCCAGTCACAGACCCAATGCAAGGGAGGAAAGAGGTGCATTGCAATACAATGTGCACAGTGGATTTGTAAAAGTGGGGTCGGGGTTCCAAGGAGAAAGCCATGCTGTGCCTGGAGATGCCAGGAATGGCATCCAAGGAAGGGGATATTTGATTCTGAAGGCCTTGCTGAACAAAGAGAAGGTTTTAAAGCACACAAGGAGAAAGGCCAATCAATCCTACTGCAGAAAAAGCAATGTGTGCAAGGTCTAGGGATATTTTTTCATACAGAAAAGGAAGCAAGGGTGGCGATGTGGTTAAGGAGCTGGCCACAGAGTCACACCCCAGCCTCTGTGTGTGTGGGGGAGGAGGGTACTGGGGGTTAAACCCAGGGACATTCTACCCCAAGCTACACCCCGGCCCTATTTTATTTTTATTTTGAAACAGAATCTTGCTAAGTTGCTGAGGGTCTTGATACATTTCTGAGGCTGTCCTTGAACCTGCAATCCTCTTGTCTCAGCCTTTGAAGTGCTGGAATTATATGCATGTACCATCATGCCCAGCTCTCAGCCTTCTTAATAGCTTTACAACCCAGTTTTATAACCTTCATGCCATTGTTTCCTTGCGTGTAAACTGAGGACCATTACAGACAGCATCTACCTCAGAGCTTGCTCTGAAGATTGAATAATGAAATGCAGAAAACACTAAGTCCAGTCCCTGGCATTATAAAGGCCTGGATAAGCATTGGCTATCAGGGAACAAAGGACGGTGTGGAGTGGTTGGAACACATGTTGTTTGGGACAATGAAAAGACCCAAGGTTAGTCAGAGGCCAGATGGTGAAGGAACTAGATGCTTCACTAAGGATTTGGACTTGATCCTCTGGGTCATGGGAAATCACAGGAGGTTAATTCATTCAAATACTGTCCTCCAGTTGGTTTCTCTTCTTGAAAGATCCTTTCCAGAAAGCCTTTTTAATCTTCCTATCAGTGATTCAAACTGGCCTGCTGATGCTTGTCTCCCTCCAAAGGGAAACACCCACCTCATCTGGCTTGACCCACATTTACTGTATCCCTGCCAGCCTTCGACCACCTCCTTTGTCGTAGCCCTGGGGTTTCATATTCAAGAGCTTATGCTTGGATTTTCCTTCTCACCACTCCCAATGAATGCCCATGATTACAAAACAAGGAGAAGAAACCATGTCTGGATCTCCCCAAAGTTCTGGGCCCCAAAGCAAAGTTTGTAAAACAGTGTCTCCTTGTCCTAGTTAGGACAAGTTGCTTGGCATGTGCAAACCCCTGGAAATTTGCCACAAAGTGGTGATGTGTCCTGCAAGTAACACTGATGGGATTTGAACAGCATTTCACCAATGGAGGCTGCGGGTCCGTGTGTGGGGTTATCAGGGTAATGGATCCTGGCATTCTGCTCGCACCATCTTTACAAACGTCACTTTCACTTTATTGTACATTAACCCCAATCTCTTCACAAGCTCTAAAATAAAACTTCTTTGCAAACAACCAAGGTCCATCTGCTGTGCTGTTAAAAATACCCCAGCATGAAAATACTGAAGCAGTAGATAAAAATCCATGATAAGAGAGAGTACAGTAGACTCACCTGAAAATGCCTGCCTGTGATTCGGAGAAATCAGACTGTCTTTCTTCTTTAGGTGAGAAATTGATATCCCCACTCCTATGGAAACAGTAAATTCGAAATTCCCTAGACTGAGCAAATTTCAAATATTGCCCGTGTATATTACTATGTACCCTCGGTGGATTTCATCCTACCAGCTGCTGACAGGTTAATTCTCTAGTTGAGAATGAATGAATGAACTAATGAGTGATTAGTAGCTAGAGGTTCTATGACCCCACTTAGTGCACATGGGTTTTATTCACTTCTTTTTCCATTCCTTGATTAATTATTCATTGCAGGGAGAGAACACTTGTCTATGTTATTGCCAACAATCTGCAGGTTGGGCCTCGTTTACTCCTCTAAAAGAGCAACCCCCCAACGGTGGATATTTAAATTGATCCAACTCTGCTGCCATAGTGCACAGCCCATCTATCACAGCAATTTGTACAAATGCCACTCTAGGATCCAGGCCTATGTATCATGTATTTTGAGATTGCACAGTTCCTGAGGCCTTTGTAAAGCAAACCTTTCATGAATAAATCAGGAAATGCCCTGATGCATGCTTTATGTAGAGGAAGATATTCTATTTAGGTCACGCAGGGAAGTTCTGCCAAGTTTGCTAAAATGAACAAATCCCTTGAGTGCAGTCTACCTCTACACATTCCGAAACACAAGCAAGTGTCTCCCAGGCCCCCGCGGCTGTGCTCTACAGATACACAGGGCTCCGGGTCTATCAAGGATTAGTTTGATCACCTGAGGCTCCAAAGACTTTCAAGTCAGAAGCCAGGCAATGAGTTTTGCTAGTCTATGGGAAGAACTTGCAAATGGAAAATTTGTCCACCCTGGAGCCTGGGGCAGCAGGACTTCTGCAAGCGAAGGAGGAAGGAACAAGAAAAAATTATAGTGTGTCTGTTGTCCTGGCCTATATTTTGAATCCACTTAAGAGAGTCCTTTACTTTGTTCGAGTCCAAAGCATTGCAATTGACTTTTCTGAGCCTCTCCCAGAACACAGGATGTGGCCTAGTGTGCCCTCCCCTTTAGCAATGGAAATTCTCCTGATAAGAATAAGGATTTCCAGATTTCCAGCCAACCTCGAATTAGAGAGGGTTATCTGGGGTAGAAGAATGCAGAACAAAATGCTGAATGATTCCCTTCCTTTTAACAAGGGCAAGCAGGCCCAGCCCCTTTTGCCCAGAAAAAGCTGTGTGAGATTAGAAGATCTAGTTTGAAGAAACAGATGGAGCCACTGACTTAGATGCTGGGTGGTCAGAACATAGAGAAGTCAAGATGTTTTAAAGAAGGTGGGTAGGATGCTTGGACAGGGTCTAAGCCCTGTTTGAATCAAAGACTGATCTTTGCTTTGTTGTTGATTTGCAAATTTGTCTCCGGCAGTGCAGTGAAAGCCTGAATTAGCCACCCAGGGACCAACTTCTTCTAACAAAAGTCAAAAGAAACAAAAAACAAAACAAAATAAAAACTTCAAGCAGCTAAGGTTGTCTCTAGGAACATATCTGCCTACACCCTGATTCTTTAAGAAGTCAAAAATAACCAGAAGGTTACCTGTGAGTACAGAATGTGAACAAAGAGACTTTGCACTTACTGATGTCCCTAACCTGAGATGGCGTCTGTTCCACAGCTTTGCCTCTTTGATTGAGCTGGATATAGAAACACTATGGCGTTTTCCTTTCGTTTCCAGTATTCTCTTCCAAACATCTGCCTTTGGTTGAAGCTTTCTTCCTTAGATTTGTCAACGCCCAGATTTAGAAAAGTGGACTATTTTGAGGGCCCTCCTTAAAAGTCGCATTTGGTACCCTCTCCCTCATATTTAACCTCTGTTATCATTTGTTACCAAGGTGAAAGTTTTACTGATAGTAAGTCACAGTCATTCGCAACTTGATTTCCTAATATAGCTGTCCCTTGGGATCCATGGGGATCGGTTCCAGGATACCCTGTGGATACTAAAATCCACTGATGCTCAAGTCCCTTTTATAAAATGGTGCAGGATTTGCATAAAACCTATGCACAGCCTCCCATATACTCTGTCATCTCTAGATTACTTGTAATACCTCACACAATGTAAATGCTATATACATTATCGTTATACCATTTGCTTAGGGAATAATGACAAGAACAAAAAAGTCTGCTCATATTCAGTACAGATGCAATTTTTCTTCTAAATATTTTTGATCCACAGTTGGTTGTATTTATGCTTGGAGGACCATGAATACAGAGGACTGACTGCATTATCTTTTCAAAGTGTCACTAGTTTTCAAGTTCTTATGAATACTGCTTTCATCCTATTACACCACTCAGATGATTCAGAAGTTTGAGTCCAACTTCATCTTTAAATTACTGAGTGACCATGGGCAAGATTCTTCATTCATAAAATGTTGATCAAAATACATATTTTCCCTAATCTAAAGAGAAGGACCATTGAAAGAATTTAGATTGAAGCATATCGTGAGCTATAAATTATTATACAAATGATACAGTCATTTTGCTGAAGGTTTTTTAAGTAACATCTCTGGGTTTTTCTTTTATTTCTTAGCACTTGCAGCAGTGCCTGGTATATAGTAGGCAATCAATAAAAGTTTGTTGCTTGATATTTGTCTTGTAAATGAGGGCCTAAATCTGAGAGCTGATTCTCCAAGGAGAGGGAAACAGGAGAGGACTTGAAAGAGTATGTACAGTTTTATTCTCATTATAAAAGTAATTCAAGTTCAAGTGATAAAATTCAGAAAATTCAAGAGAAGAAAATTAAAATACTCCATATTTTCAACATGTTACCTGTTAGCTTTTGGCTGTGGTGCGCAGAACTCTTAGACCGGAGTCTATCTTTCTTTCTGTCTCTCTCTTTCTCATTCTAACTCTCACACACACACTCATGTGTCTTCAAAGCACAGCACTGTCCCTTTAAGTGCTGACTATAGCTCCGGCCTAGATATATATTTTCTCAGCAGGCAAAGGGATAGAAGATTAGCTCTCCAGCAAATCTATTAGTTTATTAATTAATAGAAATCTGATAAATGTCAGTGAGGGCCTGTGAAGCCTCATTCTCTCTCGGTTTTACTCTTTAAGGTAATAAAAGTAATAATAGCTAATATTTATTCAGTGCTTACTATATGCCAAGCATTGGTCAAAGCCTTTTATGCATATTAACTTCTTTCATCCTCACAACCATCCTAAATCATGTGTGCTACAGGTCCACAATCCTTGATTTATAATTTCTCAATTCAAAAAGCTCTGAACATGAGAAATTTTTGGTAAATTTGGTACAAAACCTAACCTGACCTGACATAAGGCTACTCCTGGTCTTTATTTATCTCACTTATGAGCAGCCACCTTATTATTTTTTCCACTTATGGGAAAAAATAATAATGTGTTTGATTAAAGGGTGTTGTCTCTAAATCTCCTGAGGGTTTTATGTATTCAATAGTATACACACTTGTCTTTATAAAATTTTTAAAATTATGTACTCTAAAATATACTCCAATCTAAAGATTTCAAGTCTGTGATTTTGAACATGTATTATTACCCTTCCTTCACACTTGAAGAAATCGGGTCCTAGAGGCATTAAGGAACTTGCCCAAGCTAGGTCAGAATTCTAATTTAAACTGATGACTGGCTTTAGAGTCTGCATTAAACGTCTTTACATTTGAGTCTCACTCAAAAATGTATACAACCCTTTCCAGCATACTAGCTTTAAATGTTCTACCTAGATTTTACAGTTAAGACAAGTGAGATTTGGAGTAGTTGCTTGACTTGCCCAAGGTCCCATAACTCTAAGGCAGTAGAATTAGGATTCAAGTGAAGGTCTGCTGATCCTAATCCCTGTTATCCCAGTGAATTCCTGGCTGACCTGGGATTACCTGGATCATCTCTAAGCACAGAGTTGCTTTTCCACTTATACCAGCATGGCCACTCAGGCAGGCTGCACAAATTGATTCTACCCCACCACGAGCTGCCAATGACGGAAATAGGCTCCCTTAGAATGAGAAAGCTTTGAGTTACCAAGAATAATTGATCTACACATCAGAACTTCTAACCCAATCATCAGATTTAGCTAGCACTTCTCAATACCAGCCACTTGAGAAATCAGGGTCTGGACTGTGCAGCTAACAAGCCCACCTTGCTGGAACCAAATAATCCCAAAATGGAAAGGGCACTGGAATGTGAGGCCAGAGATCAGAGACCTAAGTCTGGCCTTGGGGCTTTAGACAAGGGTAATGGTTTGGATTTAGAATGTCCCCCTAGCCCTCATGGTAAACAAGGTAACAATGTTGGAAGCAGCATTTGAATGCTAAGGAGGAGTCCCTGGGGGTGTGGCCTTGAGAATTACATAAGATCTCTCCTCCCTCGGTTGTCTCTCTCTGCTTCTGGCCTCTCTGTCTCTGCTCCCTGCCGTCATGCTCTGAGCTCCACAGACCCAGCCTGACATGGACTGGACTCTGAATCTCCAAAAATTGTTAGCGAATAAATCTTCCTGCCTCTAAATTGTGTGGTCAGATTATTGAGTCCAGACATGGGAATGTTGACTAAGAAAACAAGTCATGACCTCTCTGAGCTTCTTTGGTGACATGCACATGTCCTCATGTGTTCAATGCCACATGAATATTGTATAGATCCAGAAGAAGTTTCATGTAATGAAGCCCAGAGACATACCTGTATAATTGAGAAATACAACATGAAAGTTGTTTCCCTGGCCCTTCAATGTGAAAGGAAGTTCTGCCCTTCTGGGCTCAGGTCAGAGACACCTGGGACACTGCTACCAGATTCTAGTCTCGTGATCTAAGTCAGACAAAGATAATCCTTCTTGTTGGTCTTTTTCTTTCACAATCTGTTTAGTACCAACTCATTTCTATTCCAGAGGCCTGATTCCTCCCAACCTGGAAGCTTCAACACAGCAATAATATTCAGTCATACCACCTAAAGAGCATAACTTATTTGTAAGCTGTGACATGTTTGCAGCTTTGCATTCCGTTCAATTTCTTTTACTGAAGTTAGATCCTGACTTTGTTGTGCTAAAACAGCCTGACCAAGAGGCGTCAACCCCACTGAGTTAAAACAGTAAGGAAGGCATATGGAGGTGCTGGGGATTGAACCCATGACATGTGCATGCAAAGCACATGCTCTACCACTGAGCTACACCCCCTGAAGGGACAGCAATGATCCTGACAAACCTCAGATCCCTGATGGCAAAAATTACTATAGCGCTCTATTGTCTACCCTGATAAGGAGCCCAACTTGTTCATGCTGCCCCTCTGCTCAGATTGTTCCACTCAGATATGACAGAGACAATGACCATCAAAATGAACTTTGGACACCACAGCCCAACTCTTGGCCTTTTCTCTAAGCCTTTTTATCTCAGCAGTTGGCCCCATTTCTGCTTTATCCTGCATCCTGATCTTGGCTTTGTCTCTACCCCCTGGCCACTCTTGTCCCCTGCAGTCCATGAGGGATGCAGCCTTGGTCAAAGGAAGAGACCTCTGTGCTCTTATTCTGTCATGACTTCTTATCCTCTGCCCATTCATGTCTGCTTTTTTTGGTGATTAATAGTTCATTTCAGCCCTGGGCTTCAGAAGTTGAATCAGAACCTCTTCACTTAGTTGAATCCTTCCCAGGTATAGGGGACAGTTACTTTCCCCACAAATTTGCTCATATATCTCAAGAACTTCCACACTTTACACCCCTTCCTCCCCTCCTCTCCTCCTAAGTGGATGAGGTCCGCACTCCTGGGCGCTCCTCTCCTCCTTGATGGTGGGACCTTGGAAAGGGATTCAGTCTGCACCATAATCAGTTCTGCTGTTCTGTGAAATATCTGGGACTGCTCTCCCTCTGAGGCACTAAGGGCCACAAATTCATTGTGGGCAGGATTGAAGAGGCTGGGTTAAAAGAACAATGTCAGGAGGTAAGGATGGAGAGGAACCCCTTTCTATTTCCTTTATGGGTTTCTGAACCACTACATCTCTCCTCCAACACTAACCATATTGAACCCTAGTCCTTTGCATACTTTCCTTCCTCCTTCATCGGTCTATGAGCACCTTTCAGGCTAGTGCTGGAAAAAGACCAATAAAGAGGATTATCTTTGTCTGACTTAGAACACGAGGCTGGCAACTAATAGCAGTACACCAGCAGTCTAATCCCCCAGCATTCAGACTGGATTCTGCTCCCAGTAGGGGCTCAAAGTGGGCTGCTGAGTGCCAGAGTAACTGACTAAGCAATCAAATCATCCAAGCATTAGAATTGGAAACCATGGGCGCATCAGACATACCCATTGAAGATACCCAGATCTGCTAGAGAGAGTTGACAGAATTCTCTTTGTGAGCAATTTCATGAAGCTGGGATGCTCTATGCCCAGACTGAATATTAAATGTCTACATTGGGCAAGATGAAGCTGGAATGCATGAGCTACATTATATAACTGGTTGCTTGTACTTCAGCATTGCTGGAAGTCAGGAATTGTCATTCCTGGTTGCACATAAAATCATCGGAGACTTTTTAAAGCAATCTCTGGGACCCACTTCAAACTAGTTGAGTCTAAATCTGAGGTTGGAGTCTAGGTATTGACTTTTTTTTTTAAGATCTTTAGGTGATACTCTTGTGCAGTCATGACTGAGAACTGCTGTCTCAATGATGGTTAGATACTAGGGTTATATTTGAAATCTTATTTCATTGCTACCAGCTATGTGGTCTTAATTTCCTCATCTGCAAAGTGGAGATAATTATTTGCCTTCTACAGTATTTTGAAGATAATATAAGATAATACATGCAAAGAACAAGCCTTTGTGCACTAGTGCTTACTATTTTATTAGCATTACTATTATTAATTTCAATGCCTTGGAATGCTTAAGTGGCAAAAAACATTCTATTTACTTTAATTAATCAAGTTTTATTTCATGCCTAAATTGTGACAAGAATTGTAAAAATCTGACAGAAAAGTGAATCCGACCTAGCATCTGGGTGAAGGAAACCATATGTACTGAATTACCTACTATGCGCTTGACTCGTTACGTACATCACCTCATATAATACTCCTTTTCATACCATGAAGAGATCACCACTCAGGTTTAGAGGGGAGGAAACTGAGGCTCAGAGATGTTATCCCCGTAGTCCCACAATTCCAATGTGGGTGAGACTGGATTTGAACTCAGGCCCCACTGTTTCTAGGTTTGTGTTTGGCCCACTTTTATTATTATTGAATACCTAGTATGCATGTGTCAGGTATAGCCTCCCTCATGAAATTTACAGATAAGAGGAAGAAATAACATGTGCTAGGTGCACAAAACTCAGAGAAAGATTTCTGAATCAAGTAAAAATCCTGTTGGTATTTGAAAGATAAAAGGATTTCACTAGGTGGGCAATGGGAGGGTAAGGGCATTCCTGGCAAAAAGAAAGAAAGAAAAAACAGGAGCAAAAACCAAAAGGACAGTGTGTGCTCTGATGAGTTGGGCCACGCATGCCTTTTACACTTAGCCTCTTCGGCTTTATTCTCCATCTCTGGCATCACTCCCTTAGGAGACTTCCTCAGAAGGAGGGCTCCTGAAGGAATTGGAAAGTAGTGTCAGCAACATTCTCCCCTCCAACTGTCTTCTTATAACAGCAAAAATCTCTTACGCATCTGGAGCTCCTGTTCTGTTGGTGTCCCTGGGAGTTTCACATGTCAATCAAATGTCCAGTGTGTCATAGGGAGCTCGAGCATGGACAAGGGCTCCAGTCTCTTGCCTTCATGTCGGACAAAGCAGGCATGTGTGCATGTGTATATGCACTTGCAAACACACACACACACACACACACACACACACACACACACACACACATGTAGCAGTGAGGAAGAGACTGCAGGATTCCGTTGGGACCAGCTCTTGCTCTTCAAACACTACCTAGGAGGCTCAGTTCATTTTTCTTTGCTAACCAGACTCCAGGTCCCATCTGCTCCTTGCAAAGCAGCAAGGTCAATGCCAATTTCCCTTTCATCATCCATGTCTGTGGCTGAGCTGTCTGCGGTGGCAGAAATGAATATTCTCCACAGCTCTCAGCTCTGGGGTGGCCACTTCCAGCCTGCCTACAAAATGTGATTGTGCAACATTACAGCCAAGCAAAATACACACTGCTGTGTCAGTGTCCTTCACACGGCGATGCCATGGGGGGTGGGGTGGGGAAAGCCTCTTTTGGAGGAAGCTGTTCCACCACCCAAGGATTGCTTGAGCCTATTGAGAATTGCAGAAAAAAAAAAAAGCCTAATACATGTAATATGAACTCTGTGGTTTTCCTCTGGCACTTGGCTCAGCTGAGACTGTTACACTGCAAGTCTCCAGCTCTACAGAAACAAAAAACCCATGTGTGTTAACTATGTAGCCCCAGAGGTTAGATCAAAATTGGGATTGGAGAATAAGGTCAATCATGGGTTGGTCACACAGTGACCTATGCAGGAAAGGCTGCAACCCAATGAGGTAGCTATTGTGCAAAGACCAGATTCAGAAGGAGCCCCATAGGTTTCTGCATTCCTGCTACTGGATTCCAGAGGGAGGGGGCCCCAAGCTCCAGGCTGATGCTCACAAGGGAATCAGGGAGACTTGGGGAATGTTACAGAAAGTGAGTTTATAGACTCAGTTTCCATAGAGCTTCCTCTGATCAGTCAAATTTAGTAATGGGAGGGAGAAAGAGGCTCTTATCGAGTTGGCTCCTAGGCTTGTTGAAAGAAACAAAACAAAACACTTAGTGTCTCCTCTTTTACAGAAAGGCTCCAACTCCATTAAGAAGAGCCCAAAGAGACACAATACTGTAATGCAGGGCTCAGAGCTTCCCCAGGGATTCAGGAAGAAAATGCTTCTGGAAGTTGACATAGTAGAGATGAAAATGAACCCTGCTACTTTGTTTACAACGACCTGGGTTCCCATAACTTTTCCCAGGTCCTGAGTGCTGGCTCCAGTCTGACCCAGTCCTCTCAGTGGAGAATCAGCACCTGGACTCCGGGATCCCAGAGCCAGGTGGGATCGCAGTCTCCTCAGTTTACTAGTAATGTGATCTTGGCTAGTCATTTACCCTCACTCAACCTGTTTCCTCATCTGTAAAATGGAGTTAACAATAAAAAGGGTCATATTTGTGAGCAAATGCATGGAAAGACCTACATACCCATTATGTAGAAGTCAGTAATATTTTTTCCAACCTCTCAAACCAAAATCCTCTTACCCCTCCTGTCCCTTCTATTACCTTTCTTGTCTTTATATTCTTTTTTTATGTGCTTTTATCAGTACATTATAGTCTCATATCACAATGAAAATCAGGTTGACAGTAGCATACATCCACACAGCACTTGGTGCACCCCCCATTCCACCCCCCAATACAGAGTACTGAGATTGACGTTGGTATATTCTCATTTGTACACATGGCTGATGGTAGTAATTCCATTAATGAAATTCATTCTTCCCCTTCCTCTTCCCTTAGACCACTTCCCTGACTCCATTGAGGCTTCTCCACTATATTCTTGAATCACAGGAAACTTCTGAGGGTTTTAAAGGCATGTTGGGTATAAATTCAATGGTACTTACAGAGAGATGGAATGAGCGTGGGAGGTAGGTGAGGAGAATGGAGGAATCAAGAATAATTCTCAGGTTTCTCGCTTGAGCAATGTAGTAAAAGCTGATGCCATTGACTGAGTTAGAGAGTAGGTTTGATAATAGAACCGAGAATTCTGTTTTAGGAGTATTAACTTTGAGATTTTTCTAAGAAATCCAAGAGAAGATGGTTGATCAGGTAGTTGGATATATACAGTATATAGCATGCACTAAAAATGTCATAGGCTACGCCTAGTTGTTGGTATCTTTGTGGTGGGATCTAACATCTCTAAAGCCTTAGGGCTTAGCTCACTGAATAGGTGTTGAGTAGATGTCCGTTGGGTCCAGAAGTTTTGGAGAAAGGAAGTAAGGGGAAGAGGACAAGACTGGAATGTATAGATCAGGATGGTAGTCATTGTCCCAGCACTCACTAGATGTAAGACCTTCCACGGACAATGGTCTAGTCATTCTCAACTGAAAAGAGCAATAAGACATGTCAAGGTTGATGGTGGAAGAGAAAAGGCCTCAGCTAGCCCTGGGGTCAGCTCTTGAGCTGAGTAGAAGAATCTTAAGGCAAATGTACACTCCTACCTTGAACAAGTCCCTTGGGTTTTATCTTTGTTCTGGAAATTCCAGCTGATAAAGTATGATATGAAACAGAACAATGAGGGAGGAAACCTCTTTTTTTACTCTTGCTACAGTCTGAATATGAAACAAAGAACGAGATCTATTAGAAAGCTTAAGGAAGTAGCTTAATATGAGATCAATTTTAAAGATTCAATAGCTTTTCTATATGTCAAAAAGTAAAAATTAGAAATATATATAAAAAGTACTCAATTCATCATGACCCAAAAGAGAAAAAATCCTAAAAATAATCTGTATGGGAAATGTTTAGGAAGAAAATAAAGAAGATCTATAAAACTATACTAAGAAATATAAATTAAGATTTGAGTAAATGGAGAGGCAGATTGTGTTCCTATATGAGTATTATCCTAAGTATTTTAAGACTGTAAATTCTTCCAAAGTAGTGCATAGGACTAAGAAAATGTCAATCAAAATTATAATGGATATATTTTTGGAACTTGGTGAAATCATTCAGAAGTTTTTCTTGAAGAATATATGTATGAGAATAACTATCCAGAGGGTACGGAAGGGCAAGGGTAAATGGGCAGAGTCTATAGCCCAATCTAACACAGAGGGGTTAAGATGAGACCGTGTATACAACAAGGGTACCTACCCTCTCTGAAGGTGTTCAATACCAACCACCTATCTTAATAAATACTCAAGGCCAATTCCAGAACTTCCCTCTCATTGTACTACCACTCTTTCCATTATGATGGAATCTTTCGTTCCAGCACTTAACCATTGTTTTTACAATTATTTTTGTCAATTGGCTAATTCCCTCGCTAGACCATATTTTCATATTTCTATTCCTACTGTCTAGTACATTGAAATTGTTTCACAATATTTTTGTGAACAAATGAATAAGTGTTCTGGAGAGCCCAGTGCCTTTTTGCTCTATTCCTGGGTCAGGATTTTATTCAGCTAATATGTATTATGTACTCACTAGTGCTGTGGAAAATATCAGAGAAAACAAAAACCCATACCATTGATGAGGATTCTCAAATCTATTAAAGGCATTATTTCTAGCACCTCTGAATATAGATTATTCATTCCTCCAAACACCTGAATGCTTACTTCTCAACCCTCTGACACTTTATAAGATCAGTCACACATGGTATCCAACTTGATCCCTCTGGAGGCTAAAGATACTCAGTATTTAATGTCTTGGACATCATGCAACTTACAAGAGACTCTCCAGAGTGGTTCAAGCTTGATAGGCCCCAGATTTTCCAGATTTATAAGAAAATGCTTCCTTGATTTTCTTCATAAAACATATTCATAAAAGAAACACAAAGTTTTGAAATTTTGAAATGATAAAAATATTCTTTTTTTGGTGCATTGTAATTATACATTTTGATATATGTCAGGGTATGAACTTCATACATGCACACATTACACATTTAGCCCTCCCTTCAATCCCACCCTATTCCCTCCCCCTTCCCTCCCTTTCATGCTCCAGATAGTGATTGAGTCTTACAGGTTTGTGTATGTACATCATGTGCTATAGTGTGTTTCCCTCCACTCCCCTCCCAACTCCCTCAGTTAGGTCACCTTCTTTGTCCATCTAAAGATTTCTTCATCTTCCCTTCTAAGTCCCTTCTACGTCCCATTCTATCTAGCTCCCACAGATTAGGGGGAACATCCGATTTTTTACTCTTAGTGACTTACTAATATCGCTTAGCATGATGATAAAAATATTCTAATATTTCTTTATAGCTAGAAATCTAGATTAGGGTCTTACAACTATAGTCTTTCTACGCTGACACAAAGATGAAGAAGCTATTGCTGTTTACTGCAGTTAGTCCAGCAGAAAGCCAGTTTTAAGGCCATAATGGATATTTATTGATTGGTGTTCATTTTTCAAAATCATTTTAAAATCCTGACATGGCATTGTCTACTTGGGAACTCAAAATGCTGTTGAATGAACCTCAACTAACTACAAAAGTAGTCTGGCTGTCTCTGCTTTGTCTCTCCTCACTGGGGAACTCATAATTCAAAGACGGGCATTTTGAAGTGGCACATTCCCCAGATTCTTTAAAAAAAACTAATGCTATCTCATTCATTAATTCTTGTTTTAATTTCCTGAGCTTTGGGGGTCTTATTATGTATGTTCTCTCTTATATGTGGAAGCTAGAGAGATATTCAGAAATAATGGCAACATCAGATACATGAGCAGAGACTCCAAGGGAATTATTGAGGGTTATTAGAGAAGGGGAGGACAACGTCATAAAGAATGCAATAGGAGAAATAATGCTATGAACATATACAACATTGCCAATTCCAATCTCAAAGACTTGTGAGGTGAGGGTGAGGGGGGGACCTGGTGGGGAGGGTTGTGTGCATGTATTTTTCTAACTCTCTGCACCTCAATATGATGTAAGATTACAACACACTCAATAAAAAAATAACGACCATAATTAATTGTTCACATGTATGCACCCAATATTGTGTTGGATATTGCAAAGTAGGATAAAGAAGACTACAACAGCCCATTTCCACTCTGGACTATTCTTCATGCAGCAGCCAAAGTGAATGTTTGAATGCAAAAAGTAAAAGCAGATGCCTTACTTGATCAAATTCTGCAAGTGGTTTCTCGTCAGTCATGACCAACACAGTCCTGCTTGAGCTGGTCTCTGACTGCCTCTGTGCCTTCACCTCCCCTCACAATCTTCATTCATTCCATTCCCATTACACCAATTGCCCATCTTTCTCACAAGCCCATTAAGCTTCTGTATGCCAGATATCTGCACTTACTGTACCCTCCATCTGGAAATCTTGTCCCCACATTTCCACAAGACTTGCTTCCCCACATCTCAACTCAAAATCATCTCCTCAGAATTTCCCTGACAACCTTTTTAAATGAGCAGAATCACTATGTAATGGTTTGAATTGGGAATGTCCCCCTAGCCCTCATGGACAGCAATGTCGGATGCAGGGCTTGGTTGCTAAGGAAGAGCTGGGGGGCGGGTGGTATTGAGGATTATATATTGGTTCTTCCTCCCCCTGCTCTTGCTCTTGCTTCCTGCCCTGTGATGTGAGGAGCAGAGCCCATGCGTTCTCCTTCTCTCCACTTCCTGCCCTGGCCATGCCCTGAGATCCGCTGTCTCCGGCCTCACATGGACTGAACCCCCAAATCCCCAGGGAAACTGTGAGCAAATAAATCTTCCTTCCTCTATGTAATGTGGTCAGGTCTTTGGATTATAGCAATGAGGATGCTGACTAAGACACACTACAGTCACCTTCCAGCCTGTATCCTGATTGAATTTTCTTCACAGTTCTTACTAACTAAAATTATATCACACATTTATTTGTTTATTGTCTGTCTTAATCCCTTTATCGTGTAAATTTTACATAAGCATGAACTTGACTTGCCCATATTCACAGTGCTTAATTATATAGGTGTTTAACAAATATTTTTTGAATGAATAAATGAAAATGCTTGAGCCTTGTTTTTGGAGAGTTTCTGGTGTGTATGGACATGTAAGTAGATAATTATTTATTTTAAAATCACCACTCTGTCAGATGGATATTATTATCCACCCTTAAGAAATGAGGGAACAGTCTCAGAGTGGTTAAGTAATTTCCTCAGAGTCTATCAGTCAGCAAAGTGATAAAACTCAGATTTAAACCTGTAACTCTTTCACTTATAGCAAATCTATCAATTTCTTCTGAAGAACAGATTGATCTTTCAAAGTCATGTTGAATTTACTTATCTCACATAAACTTTCCATTTATTTGATTGGCACACAAATTTTAGCAGTTGCTCATACATACACATTTTATAGCATACACCAGATGCAACCTTGTACACACAAAACATAAAAAAAGTCTACAGAAACATATCAAAAGTCTTTCTGTAACTAGAAATAGTGAAAAATTGGAAGTATCCTTGGAAGATGCTCCAATATCAGCGAATTGGTATAGTGGCTTGTGATATATTCATTACAGTGGCATGCTATGTAGCCCCTGAAGGATACATCTAAAATTTTTTTCAATAACACGGAAAAATGTTTCCAATATCTACTTTGATGGAAATGCATATTATAAAATTGGATGTAAGACTTACTTCTGGTTAAGAAGATGTAGCTTATATCAGACTAAACTGTCCACAAAACACAACCATTTATAGTTGCTAGATAATATATATTTTAAAATCCCCACTTCTTGAGGAACCATAACCAAGGTATCTAGGACTTGACAGACCAGTGTCTTAGACAGAAAGAAAAGTCACCAAGGTAAAATGTGTGTGTACATTTGCTACTACTTTCCCTCCTTGGACCCTTTGTTGATTTACAATGAGGACATAGCATTAAAAAAGTGAAAGACTAAATATTTTGGCATTATTAATGGGTTGGAGAAATAAAATCAAAGTTCAGGCCTGCCAGTGCAGCCAGTAGTTGAGGAGTCAAGATTATGGTAGAATGAGAAACAAAAATTGGACTCAACATTCTCAGCATGATTTTTCTGAGTCATTTCCCAATAATAAAGTAGTGTATATAAGTTTGAAATAGCTTGTAAGGAGCTAGAAGGCTAAACAGAGATTCCATTAGCCTTATACAACTGACAAAACAAAAATTAAATTTCAAGGAGAGGGAGCCCTGGCAAATCAAAAGTCTCAAATTATCTTACTCTCTGATTGGACTGAAGTAATCTGTCCATACTCAAAAAGAAAATTAGTTCATTTTGGGGGAGGAAAATACAACCATCCAGTGCCTCTACAATTTTTTTTCAAACAAAACATCCAACACTCAATCTAAAATTACTAGGTGTGCCAGGAAACAGGATCCAATGACTCAAAGAAAAAGACAGACAATAGCAAGAAACCTAAAGGTAATATAGCAATTGGAGTTACCAAACATGGACTTTAAAAAAGTATGTCTTCCAGGCTTAAAAAAGTAAATTAAAAAGTAGAGAATTCCAGTAATGTTCTGGAATTTATAAATATAATTAGATGAAAATTCAAAGACTGAAAAAATATGATTGCTTTAATAAAACATAAGACACAGCAAAAGAGGGATTAATAAACAAATATTATATTGTGTATTCAAATTGTATATTGTATATTCAAAATATACAAATTGAAGCATAGAGAAATAAAACAGAAATTACCGGAAACAGCATAAAAAATACTAAGAAGGTTGAATGTACTTGAAAGTAGAATCCCAAAAAGAAAGAAAAGAGAAAATGAACAGAAGTGGCATTTGAGGAGATAATAACTGAAAAATTTCCAAAACTGATAAGTGATAAGCAAGTCACAGGCTCAAAGAGCTCTATGGACTTGAAACAAGATAACCCTAAAAAAGAAAATATTTAGGCACATCATAGAAACTTCTGGAAATCAGAGACAACTAGGAAATGGAAAACAACCAGAGGGGGAAAAAGACAGCACTCTCCAGGGAGTGACAACAAGACACATTGCTAACTTTTCACTAGAAATGGTGAAAGGCAGAAGACAGTGGAACAAAATCTTTAATGGGCTTAAAGATAATGACTACCAACTAAACTTCTATCCCTAGTGAAAATATCCCTCAACATTTTTAGACAAAAATTGGGCAGAATTCATCACGACCAAATGATGCTGAAAGAAATGCTCTAGAGAGTTCCTCTGGCAAAAGAAGTATTATTCTAGATGGAAGCAGGAAACTCGGGAAAGAATGAAAAGAACCATGAGTGAAGAGTATAACAACAGGATAAGGATTGGAAGGGAGTGAGCGGAGCTCAGTCTTACACTGATTGCTTTGCTTAATCTTTGCATTGTTTGGGAATTGATGAAAGTTAACTTAAGGGAGACATTGATAAGTAAAGGCTGCATATTGAAATTTTCAGATGACCACTGGTAATGAAAAAAAGTATATATACAAAAAGATGGAAACTACAATAATACTCAAAATAATTATTACAATAAAATAAAATAGGACGATAAAGGAACAAAAAATAGAAAACAAAGAGAAGATAGTATTCTTAAACTCAAATGCATTGATGATTATATTAAATATACATGGACCAAATATTGCAATTTTGTTAGGATGAATAACGAAAAGAAAATGAGGGCTGGGATGTGGCTCAGTGGAAGAGTACTTGCCTGGCATTCATGAGTCCCTAGGTTTGATCCCCAGCACCACACACACACACACACACACACACACACACAAACTCACAAAACTGTATACATAAGACTTGCATATTTTTCTGTGTCTATTACACTTCATTAAAAGATTTTTAAAAATTGAATGTGCATTATAATTTCTACCACATACATGTAAAACATACCCAAAAAAGACTTGATAGTGATAATCCCAGGGTTGTAATATTATGTATAAATTTTATTTTCTCCCCCAGATTGTGACTTTTTTTGGTACTGGGGATTGAACCCAGGGCCATTCTACCTCTGAGCTATACCCCCAGCCCTATTTTTATTCTTTATTTTGAAACAGGGTGTCACTAAATTGCGGAGGACGCTGAGACTGGCCTCGAATCTGCAATCACCCTGCCTCAGCCTCCTAAATACTGTGATTACAGGCGTGTACCACCACACCCAGCTCAGACTGTTAAAAAACAAAACAAAACAAAACAACAGACCCAGCCCAAGGAGTGCCATCGTTCCAAGTGTCTTGTACATAAGGGAAAATATGAAAGAAAAGGGCCAATTCTTTATTTTATTTGTGGAAATGGGGATTGATCCCAGGGGCTTCTACCTCTGAGCTATACCCCCGCTCATTTACCAATCTAAGTCCATTTTCTTGTCTACACTGGGGATCAGGTATTATTACTGTTAATGTTTACTTCCTATACCTTTGCCACATTGACAGTAGTCTCAGATGCTTAGTATAGTGCAGCTTTTATTCCCTAAGATTTACTGTGTTGGGATAAGCTGAATGTTGGTCAAGGATTCCATCCAGAGCCTAAAGCCATTCCCAAGTATCCTGATGTCTGCTTCTTCTACTTGAGGACCATTGTCCATGCTGCCGTGACCTTTAAAAGGGTCTTTCTCCAGAGGATCCGGGTTCACGGCCAGCCTCAGCTACTTAGGCCCTCCGCAACTTAGCGAGACTCTTTCAAGATAAAGAATAAAAAATAGGACTGGGAGTGTAACTCAGAGGTAAAATGCCCCTGGGTTCAATCCCCAGTACTGCAAAAATAAATAAATAAATAAATAAATGGGTCTTTCTAACCCACACTACACACTGCTAGGACCTCATCGACACTCATGAGAGGTATCTGTCCCCTTACCAAAAGAGTGAGATAAAGAAAAGGCACAGGATTTGAAGTGAATCAGATCCGAGTTTAACCATGAGATCAACCCCTTTGCAGCCATGGAATACCAGGCCTCCTCCACACACTTTTTGACCTTGGGTCCATTCAGTTCAACATCATCTATCAAACATTAATGAACGATCTTGAGTGTATTAGAAATTGTGTTTAATACTAGAGATAAAAAGGAAAGTATGAAAAGTTATTGTCTATCTCCAAGAGCAAGCCGTCTGTACAGCAGAGAAATTCCACGCCCTTCTCACAGTTTTGTTTCTGTGTTTGTTGTTGGAGAATTAATGCAGTGCAATTTGAAAGAGCAGAATATGATTCGTCAGTAAAAGGGTTCTGAGTTATTTCCCTTCTATCTTTCCTCTACTGTAGATCTCTCCTAGGCTGTGTGCATTCAGCCAGTCATTTTACCTTACTGCACTTCTCTGTCCCCACTTGCAAAATGGGGAAAACAAGACTTAGTCCTGCTCAGGATATGGAAGTTATGCTGCAATAACAAAACACTCCAGAGTTTGAGTGGATTCATTCCATTTGTCCATGGCTTTGTAACAACTACCCCAAAATGAAGAGGCTTAAAACAACTACATTTATTTTGCTCACAGTCTATGACTTGGGCAGGGCATGGCAAGGACAGCATGCCTCTGCTGGGGTCAGCATTATTGTAACTGGCTCTGAGGCTGAGGACTGGTGGCTTGTGCCGGCTGTTGGTTGAGACTTCAACTGGGAATGTGTCTGGGACAGTTATGAATGGCCTTTCCATGCATCTGCTTTGCTTCTTTCCAGCATGGAGCCTGGATTTCCTGACCAAGTATCTCAAGAGGAACAGACGGAAGCTGTATAATATTTTATGATTTAGATGCCATCTAGTGTCACCCCTGTCATGGTCACAGTCTGTCCCAAATTCAAGAGGAAGGAACAGAGACCCCCATTTCTCAATAAGAGTACAGTGTCCCAAGGTAAGAAGAACGTAGGGAAGAGACAAATTGATGTTGCTATCTTTAGGACAACCTGCCACAGGTTTTAAACAAAAGTTTAAATTTTTCCCTCACTACTAGGTTACTTGAGGTCAGCATGTGATTCATTATCAGTCACTTGGGGATCCAGTCTGAGGGAGGCTCCATCTTGACATATGTTATTGTAACTGGTAAGTCAGGAAAAAAGGATGTACTGCATCTCAGAAAGCTTTCACTCCAAAGTGGTTTTCACTTCAACTCGCACTATGTTGGCAAAAGTGTCATAGGACCTAGCCTAGACTTCAGTGAGGGTAAGGAAAGGCAATCCTACCACATCCCTGGAAGGAAAGATCTGGATTGTTTATAAACAGTCCTAATGACTAGGGTCTACCAGGTAGGATTGCTATGAGGATTCAATGGCATAAACATCATGAGGTGCTTAGTACAATTATAAATGACTGAACATGTTCAATAAATCTCACCTTATAGAGTTTGCAAAGTGGCCAGACATTTTTTTTAGCCTTATCAGACATTTCTAGCCCTGGAATTGAATCCCTGAAGATCCTACAATCCTTCTTTGGAGTGATTGGAGTATAACATAAAGAATTGTTAGATTTCTTAGCCAGATATGGTGGTGCATGACTGTAATCCCAGTATGTGAGAGGCTGAGATAGGATTGTAGGTTCGAGGCTAGCCTTAGCAATTTAGTGAAGCCCTCAGCAACTTAGTAAGATCCTGTTTCAAGATAAAATATAAAACAAGGGCTGGGAGTATAGCTTGGAAGTAGAATACCCCTGGGTTGAATCCCAAGTACAAAAGAAAAGAGTTCTTAAGCTCAGGCACCATTGGCAAAGCTTTATAATCTCAGTGAGACTCAGAAAATGACTCTCCTATGGAGCATGATTCTTAGCATGGGGACCCGGGAAGATAAAAGTTGCAAGGTTTTCATAAGGACCCAGAATTTAAGCATTTATCTTCCATTACTGCTACTGACTTAGTGCTATCACAGGGAGACAGTTGGGTATCATGCATTAGCTATTTAAACAAAACAACTTGACAGCCTTAACAGGAAGCAGACCCAGCCTTGGAAGAAAGAGCCTGACACTTCAAAAGATCCCCACATGCAAAGAATGATGAGCCCGTGAATGTCTCTCCAGAAATGTCATTTTGTCTTTCCACTTACAAAGTAGTGTTTTTGTACTAATGACCTTTCTCCTCCATCTGTCCTTGGCTCAACTTTGATGTCTTGGTGAACTCCTAAGAAGCTTTGGCGTAGATGAGTCTGTCCTCAAGTCTCAGCTCCACTATTTACTACCTTTGTGATCTTGGAGCACATTACCTGAGGTCTCTGGGCTTAGTTAATCATTTGTGCAAATGGACACGCAACCCTCTCCAAGACTATACAGACAACCTGTGTAAATCTTCTGGCCTGATTCCTGTTAGAGTAGACCGTGCAATGTTACCTCTTTCTTTCTATGTCCAGGGTCCAGGTTCCGTCTTCTCTGGTCTTTCATCTTATTATATTTCTTGCTAACATCCCTCTAAGGAGACAGTGGATTGGGATTCGGGTTTTGTTCATTTCTCCTCTTTGTGTAAAAAAAAGTCAACTCTCAAGCTAGCTATTATGCTAAATAATTATTGCAAATTTTAAACCAGTACTGCTTAAAGAAGGCAAGTTATTCTTAAGTTTATTATTTGCTCTAGAATAACTTACATCAAATAAAAATGACCATTCTTTGAAAGACTCAGAGAGACTTCATCATAAACTTCTTTCAGATGTGGAGACAGTTTTGTTATTTAGTAAGATTTTTAATCTCTACCATGATTATGGTTTAGTTCACTTTTTTCCTGCCTTAGTCAGTTTGAAAATTTCCTCCCAATTCATCTATTTCACTAATATTCTCAAATTTTATTAAAATAGAATATATTCACAATATTCTCTTTTTTAAACCCAAATCTCTATAGAGATATTTTTATAGAATTTTTATAGATTTTTTTCATTTCTAAGATTCATTATTTAGTTTTTCTCTATTGACTGGTCAGATTTTTCAAAGATCTCTCCCCATTTGGTTGTCTTTAGAAAAAATAGGTTTGTAAATTATATTTTATTTCAAATATTTTCTAAAATCAGTGTTTTCTGCTTTTATCATCATCCTTCAGTTCTCCGTAGGATTGCTTTATTTTCAATCCTTTTATATTTAAGGGGAAAAAAGTATTTAGTACCTTATATTTCTTTTTGAGTATAGCTTTGGCTACACTTATTAAGTTTTTTGTTTGGAGGTTCTCGTTTAAACTCTTAGTTTGTCAAACTTATCTTTGTATCAGTAATAATTTAGAGTAACAATATTTAAATTTCAATCTTGGAATATTTAAAATTCATAATTGTGAAAATATTCCTAGTTATTTGGCATTATGGATAGATAATGTGGCTTTGCAATATATGGCTATTGAAATATTCATTTTTCATGTGCATGTTTATGTCCCAGTTAATAATCATATTTTCTTATTGTTCTATGAGGCATTCAAAACAAGTATACTTTCTCTTGGTAGGCAAAACCTCAATGTATTTATAAAATATATAACTAATTATATTTAAATGTACATATATGTACATATATGTAATTCATCTCAATATTTTATTATTTAGGTTATCAATATCTCTCTTCCTCTGACACAGATATGTGACTGAAAAATAGAGTTTAAAGTATCCTAAAACAATCAAATCATTCCATTTGTCTTCTTTCTTATATGAGTTTTTTAAAGAACTTGAATTCTTTATGTCTGAAGTTATTATCGCTAGCTGTACTTTCTTTTTTTTTATTGGTGCATTGTAATCATACATTTTCCTGCTGTATCTGGACCACTCAACTTTTTTTTTCCTATTTTGCTACATTTAACATTGTTACTTGATGCAGCAGCATCTTGTTCAGTGCTATAGGTTTTTTCCCCTGTGTTTTAGGAATTTGGGGCATTACTTGAGCAGCTTAGCCTATGTCTGTACAACGTCATAACTGAAATATTTACTGTCTCTTCAGTTATCTACATTTGTGCTTGCTGTTTTCAATGCCTCTGTGAGATTTATGTCATCTGTTCTATAGTTTGGACTATGTATTATTTGTTTTATATTCTCTATTAGTTTACTAGACAAACTAATTGCCTCCTATGTGGCAGACACTATGCTAGGCTTTAGGCATAAAAATAAAGAGAAAAAAATATCTCCAGTCCCTGCTGGGGTGAGGCAACAGTTCAGTGGGGAAAATAGATATTAATCAAGTAATTGCATCAATTAAACCATGATTATACACTGATAAATGCTCCAAAAGAAAGAAATGCCGTTCTAGAGAGCATATGACAAGGAGAACTGATTTAGAATGGAAAATTGCCCAAGAAAGTAAATGTGATCTGAAATATAAAGAGTAAAGTATATGTTAACTCATTAAGTCCAGGTTGATGATTAAGGTGGAATATTCCTTCCACAGGGAGTAGTAGATGACAAGGACCTGTGGAAGAAAGAATCTTAAACACAAACCAACATCAACATTTAAAAAAACACACTGTACTTCTTCACAGCTGAGTAAAACTCCATTGTGTATGCATGCCGTATATTCGCTGTCCATTCATCTATGGATGGACACCTAGTTTGGTTCCATAATTTGGCTATTGTGAACTGTGCTGCTATAAACACGGGCATACATGTATCACTATAGTACTCTAACTTTAATTCTTTTGGAAAGATACTGAGGAGTGATAGAGCTGGGTCATATGGCAGTTCCATTCCTAGTCTTTTGAGGTACCTCCATACTGATTTCCATAGTGGCTGCACTAAATTACAATCTCACCAACAGTGTATAAGAGTTCATTTTTCTCATTTGCCCCAAAATGGATGAACATAGAGAAGATTATGCTAAGTGAACTCAGAAAATCAAGGACCATATGTTTTCTCTCATATTGGAAGCTAGAGAGAAAATAGGGAGGGGGAAGGAACTTCACAATAATGAGTGAGATCTGTAGAATAGTGGAAAGGAATTGGGAAGGGAGGAAGGGAGAGGAAAAAGAAGGCTTGAGGAAGTAAACAAACCAAATACTATTATTTCCATGTATGAAGGTATCACTAACAATCTCACTGGTATGTATGGAGGGGGTAACGGGATTGGGTTAGGAGGGAACCACACCAAGAGATGCTGTGGGCATAGGTGAATGCATCACTTTGAATCTCACTACGATGTATAATCAGATTACCTCAACAAAATTAAAAAAAATACACTATAGCTGGAGCCCAGAGACCTAACAAGATCTCGGTGTGAGAGGAATGTTGTAAGGGTCAGATCTGCGCTCGTCAACCCCTGTCTCTTTAAATCTCAAAGTTAGAAACACAACAAGACACTCTAATGTCTCCACAACCACGCAGTTTAGAGGAGAAATCAGGTTAGAGTTTTCTTCCCACTTCCCACTTCTCAGTCTTAAAATACAATTTGGGATTTGGCACACCAGACTGTGTTTATTAAATTATTCTTTTGTATATCATATATCTTCCATGTCCAGAATTTTAATTGACATTTGCATTCAGTTTCAAGACAGTATTTTCAACCATCATTTTAGATTTGCCTCCATGGTCTATGTTTCTGTTTACCAGTTTTCCTACTCACTGTGAGACCCCTTTGGCCACAAATTCCCTGTGCTTGAGCTTTGAACTTCGATGACTCCTCTAATCATTTAGAATAGGCATGTGTCTTCAACTAACTCCCCCTAGAAGGGTGTGTGATAGTGGTGTATGGTTTCTTAACCTGCTCAGATCATGGAATGTCTGACTGCTGTTCACCTTACACCTCAGGCACAATGTGGTTGGTCATACAGTTTGGTCCATAACCAGATTTCTTCAAAACTCTGCAAAATGGCTTCCTTGCCTGTTATACTTAGCATCATGGAGAAGCCTCAGGTTGGCCTGATTGATGTTTCTCTGTAAATTCTTCTGTTCTGCATTGCTTGCAGTCTGGATATTTGTAAAATCATTCTTTGTCTATTCAAATAGTTCCAGGAAAGTTTTTGGTGTTGCTATGTTTTCATTGATGTTGCCAGGATATGATAAATCAAAGGTGAAAATTTGCACATGCAAATTTTAAGGAGGTACTCTTTCTAGATACCATGCAACTCTGAAGTCAAAAAGCATTCTCTAGAGAGCCAGAATGTCTGGGTTCCATCCCAGCTTTTTCCTTCACTAGGTCAGTGACCTCAGAAAAATTTTTAAAAAGAAAAATCCAAAATGAAAGACATCTCTGTGTTTTATTTGTCCCATTTGTAAAGTGAAGCTTACATAGTACCTACTTCATAGGATAGTTGTGAGGGTTAAAAAAGTTAACACAGAGCTGGGCCTGGTGGAGCATGCCTGTAATCCTAGTACTTGGGAGGCTGAGACAGGTGGATCACAGGTTCAAGGACATCTTCAGCAACTTAGTGCAGCCCTCTGCAACTTAGTGAGACCCTGTTCAAAATTAAAAAATAAAATAGGGCTGTGGATGTAGCTCAGAGGTAGAATGCCCCTGGATTCGATCTCTAGAACTACAACAAATAAATAAATAAATAAATAAAGTAAGTAAGTAAGTAAGTAAGTTAACACAGGTGAAGTATCTGGAAGGAAGCTTAGTTCATTTCAAATGTCCTAGATATCTCTCTCTCTCTCTCTCTCTCTTTCTCTCTCTCCAGCTCTCATAAAGTTTTCATTAGTTGAGTATCTGCTTTTGCATATACTATAATTGTTCTGATTTTATTCGTTTGAGACTTGATCTCCATTCTCTATGTCTTCTATTTATGCTTTTTGCTTCATAACTTCACCTCTTTGTTCTTTTCCTCCAAGGACAGAAATGCTTCTCCAGTTTCAACCCCTGTTCACGATTCGCTTTACCGCAGCATGAGTTCTGGTCCTTGCTGCCTCCAAAGCTGTTTCCATTTTGCTATTGGCATTTTACTTTCTTAGAAGGAGAGATCCAGACGCAATCAGTATTTACCAAGTGTCCAGGGTGTGTGCACTTCCTGGGGCCTTACTCACTCTCCATTTCTTTGCAAGTCAAACTTCCTCCTAACGACTGAAGCCAGAGGTTAAAATAGGGCTGCCAGATGTAGCAAATAAAAGTACAGGATGCCCAGTTAAATTTGAATGTTTAAATGATTAAACAATGAGTATTTTAGTATAAGTATGTCCCAAATATTGTAGGAGCTGTATTTATGCTAAAATAATTTAAAAATCATCTAATATTCAAATTTAATTGGGCTCTCTGTGAGTTTTACCTGACAAGCATTGATTAGGCTGACAAGCCTCAAACCCAACCGAATGCCTTCTGTGCAGCAGGCTTTCATCTGGTGCCGATCTACCGGGGAGCGTCCTTTCTCTCTTCTACCCCTAATCCTCTGCAACGCTGCTCCGGATGCCCTGCTTTTCCTCTTTCCTCCCCTCTCTACATTGTTGGAGAGGACTCTGTTTCCTAGGATAGTATATGCCCTTGCCCATCCTCCTCCTACTTCCTTTCCACTACCTTGGGAAACTTTCTGCTCTCTGGAAGATTAAGCTTCCAAAAGGATGGAATAATAAATATTTATTGTTTACTGTCTTTCAGGCATCGGGCTTGGTGCTTTGCATGACTTAGCTCTTCTAATTTTATCTTCCCGGCTGCTCTTGGAGGAAGGTACTACTATGTGATTCTCATTTTGCAGATGATGAAAACCGGGCTTAGGAAAGATCACAACTTGACCAAATGGTAAGACAGCAACCCAGGGTTCCATTTGTCCCCGAATGCCAGGGTTTAACTTTCCTACGTGATCACCCCATATTTGGGTCTGGAGGAGGCTCATGCAACGGACACAGTGTGACTTCTTTTTTTTTTTTTTTTTGC